>CM067219.1:95132733-95237557 GCA_034190945.1 Octodonta nipae
TTCGTTCAGAATAATTTCTGACGGTGTGCTCTTTAAAGATAGAAAATTCTCCGCCTGTATCTATGAGTAATTTATAGTTTCCCGTCGCATCGTGATATAGTACAGATTTTGGAGTTTACAGTATGGAGAGTAGTTACAGAATGTCTGTTCCGGAAGTTTATATTCGGGTTCAGGTCGTCGAGATTGATAGTTTGGATCTGTGTTGCGAGGCTGGTCGTTATGTCTGGAGGGTGGTCTAAATTTGGAAGAGATAGAAAATCCTGATAGTTTTGATTCTCTAAGGGATCTAAATCGACAGTTTGATAGTTATCAGCAGTATGATAATTAATATTAATTGCTTCTGGATTGCATGACTGACTATAATAATCATATTCCCTTTGATCATCAGTGCTATTGTAATCATCGTAGGGTTGATTATTAACTGTATAATAATCATCGTCCTGGTTAGGGTAATTCGTATAATTTAAGTGATGTGTTTTATTTGGGTTGGGCGAAAACGGGATTCCGTTGGATGACCGATTGGCGTGGTTGTTGCGTACTTTGCTGAAACGTTCTGGCTGGTTAGAGAACTGGTTTTGTCTGAAGGGTGACTGATTTTGCCTAGGTTGTTGATTCTGATTTTGTGAGAAATTATTAGTAAAAGGGTTGGTCTAAAAATTATTATTGCCGCTACTATTGTTATAGACTGGTGTCTGGTAGTTTCGAGAGCGACATTCGGACGTGTGATGTCCGAATCTTCCACATGATAGGCACTTATTAATTTGCGGATTAGGCTTTCGAAAGAGTTGATTAGGCTTAGGGGAATTTGTTTAGGTGTTTTTTGGTTTTCGAAGTAGGACAGTTGTAATTCACGCCTAATTCGTACGTGGGCTTCTAACAGGTCTTTCGGGTTTCCGGCGCGGATAATTTGCCCTAAACGCGGTTCTAAACCGGTCAGAAGAGTGTTCAGCGCCATAGTGTCTATTAGACTCGTTTGGGCTGTCTTCTGATCTGCATTCAAATTCGAGGTTTTCTGAATATGGCATACATTTTTGCAGTAAGTACTTGCAATCTGTTATAAAATGTGAGAGGCGATTCGTTGGGAAGTTGTCTTAGACGTGTAAATCTTGTATGAGAGATGTCAAATCTCTAGAATCACCGAAATGAGAGTTTAAAAGTTGTTTAAGTTCCAAATAGGACGCGGGGTTGCGTGAATTAATTAATTGGGCCGCTCTGCCTTTCAGCTTATTTTTAATTTGTATAAGTAAAAGATAGCGTTGGTCGCCCGTTGACATATTATACGCGCAGTCGCACGCATCAGTGAATGTCCCTAGCGAGATTTGATCGCCCTCAAACTCAGGGACAATGGAAAAGATTTCTGAAAGCCGGTAGGGTTCAGTCTCCGGATCTGCTGAAGTTTGGTGAGATGCCATTATTTCGGTTGATTAAAAATATACGGTAATAAAAATGTTCAAAATTAAAGAAAATATCTAGAATTATCAAAACGTTTACCACGTTTTTGTTTTAAGAATGTAGAAGATTACAAAAATTGTGCACAAAGTAAAATAAACCCAAATGGAAAATAGTACAATTCGGTTTAAAATGTTCCGGGATATTGAACGTCCGAACAGTAAAAATAAAATAAAATCAAAATTATATATCGATAAAATAAATTCAAATGGTAAAACAAATATTTGCGAGATGATTACTTAATTGTTTGTACTTACATTAATCGAAACATCGAAGTTGCCGTGTTCTACGTGTTGTAGTTGGGACGTCTCGAGGTTCTTTCTTCCTTCAAAGGATTGGAATCCACCGCTACCAGTTAAGCTTTTCTTCTAACGCCGGTTCTAGCAGCGTAATGGAATCCTACTGACTGCGCCACTTTTTATATTACGATTTTCAAAATTCACTTTTTAAAAACAATTTATTTAATTAAACACAAAAATAGTAATAACAACTTTCAACTATAAGAATATAAGTCAACTAATCATCTAACGACTGAAGGTCCTACACTAGTATTTATAACATTACAAAATGATGAGTCGACACGCGTGTTAAACAAAGACAATTTAAGCGTGTCGTTTCAAAATGGATGGTCATCAGTTTTTATGTGAACTGAAAAATAAGAAGTGTACAGTTTGGTTACCAAGTATAAATGAAAAAGGTCGAACGTGATAAAAATTACTAACAAGTATCATATTACAATGTGGGAATAATGACAGTATTTGACCTTATAATTAGAAGTTAATTTAATAAAAGTCTGTTTAAATACTTATATAAAATATATATATATATTATAATATATATATATATATATATATATATATATATATATATTATTCACTTTCGATTCGAATAACTTTTTTAAAAATATATTTATTTAGAAACATACACAATTTAAACAATTAATTACTTGAAATACTTAATACTATAAGTTATAATATTTGAGTAAAACACGAGATTGTTTCCAGTTCCTTTTATAACATCGAGAAAAGTGCAGATGCAAGTCAGCGATTTTACTGGGTAAACTGTCTCGTGTATGTTTCCGGGTAGTTGTTTGCATATGATTCAAGATGAAATTTGATATCTGTGGGAAGCCGCGTACGCTTTCAATTCCGTTGACTTCTTGAGTGTGAGATCTAAGTGCTAATATATTTTGCATATAAAAACTCCCCTTACTTATCAAAATTTTCGAAATAGAAACATAAAATAATAAAAACATGAGATGGAATTAATGTCCTACAAGAAAAGTAATTAGCACCTGTTAATATTTAAATAGCGTATAATGCGAAATATGATTAAAATAAAATAATAGGTAAAAATCAAAATATCAATTTGTAAAATAAAATCAAAATATGTTAAAATAAATGAGTAATAAAATAATAAGTAAAGTAATAATTAAATGCTTAACCTAAACATATCAAAATATAATATAAAGTAAAATGAAATGTGAATATAAATACTATGTAAAAATAAAATGTTAATAGTATAAAGGGTTTTATAGAAAGCTTAACAACAACAATAATAATGAAGCCCCTAGTTACCCCAGTAAAACAGACATCGAGGAATTCTGGAAAACACAGCTTTCCACAACAATCTCCTATAACTCCAGAGCCAGCTGGATTAATGAGGAGGAGGCTGCATCTCAGAACTGTGAGGCCATGCAACACCAACCATTTACAACGGAAGATACATCCAACATAATGAAGAACCTCCATAACTGGAAAGCACCAGGACCAGATAAATGACGTAATTACCCACCACCCACACAAGATGCCTAGTTTCCTTACGCACGGCGCTACATACCTCTTACCAAAGGACAACCTATGTGCACAGGACCCAGCAAAGTACCGACCAATCACTTGCCTTCCAACCTTATACAAATCATAACATCGTGCATTAATCATCGCATTCTCAAACATTGTGAACTGAACAACATAATTACTCAACAACAAAAGGGATGCGCGAAAAATTCGATGGGTTGCAAAGAACAACTGATAATTGATTCCGTTGTCTGCAATCAAGCCCACGCCAAACGACAAAATCTCTACATGGCATATGTGGATTACAAAAAGGCCTTTGATTCAGTTCCACATGATTGGCTCATTAAGGTGCTGAAACTCTATAAAGTGAATAATTGTATTATTAACTTTTTAGAATATGTCCACCTGGCAAACCAAAATCTCAATGAATGACGCCAACTGTTCGATACAAACTGACCCCATTCCAATCAAAAGGGTTATATTCCAGGGAGACTCTCTTAGCCCGCTGTGGTTCTGCCTTGCCATGAACCCTCTTTCAAACAAACTGAACTCAACTAATTTTGGGTTCAGTCTCAAACACAACAACGTACAAGCATTAAAGATAAACCATTTGTTATACTTGGCGACTTACAGTTGATGGCAGCTACAAAACAACAGCTGCATGATATGCTTAAAATCGTAGAAGGGTTCTCTAGTGACATCCATATGAAATTTGGCCTAGACAAATGCCGAATTATTAATATAGTTAAAGGCAAAATACAGCAGGGGCACTTCGAAATGGGAGAAGGCACCTCAATTGAATCTATGGGGGAAGGTCATACTTATAAATACCTTGGAATAAAGCAGGCTCAACGTATTGATCACATGACTATGAAAAAGGACCTAACAGCAGAGTTTTATAGAAGGGTAAGACGACTGTTGAAAACCAAACTAAACAGTAAAAATCTGTTTCAGACTATTAAGACCTATGCGTGTTCAGAGCTCAGTTACTCTTTCGGTATAGTTAATTGGTGCAAGACTGACATTGAACAATTACAACGAAAAGTTCGAGTTTTACTAAGAAAAGCTCAAAATCACCACCCAAAGAGCTCTGTCGAACGTACAACTTTGCCACGATATGAAGGAGGAAGAGGATTGACAGATCTAAGCAAACTATTAGATCAACAAATTTCTATTTTGCGTAGTCATTTCCATAAACTCGCAGAATTTTCTGATCTACATAGAGTCATGTGCCAGGTTGATGACTCAACACCACTGCGACTGACACAACAACATGTTCAATTACACCACCAGACTACAGATCAGAAACTGCTGAAATGGAAAGAGAAGCCCCTTCATGGAAGACATATAAATGACGTCAACCAAGATTA
This sequence comes from Octodonta nipae, assembly GCA_034190945.1. NCBI lineage: Eukaryota > Metazoa > Arthropoda > Insecta > Coleoptera > Chrysomelidae > Octodonta > Octodonta nipae. Next base: position 95,137,349 of record CM067219.1, read on the forward strand.
TGTCGACAGTGCAGCGTCGAACTACTGGTGGATCTCTGGTCATATGTTCCCTGAAACGGAAGGCTTTATATTGGCAATCCAAGATCAAGTAATTCCAACTAAGAACTACCTAAAGTACATCGTTAAAGACCTTCCATTAACAACGATAGATGCAGGTACGGTTGCCAAACATCTGAATCTCTCCAGCATCTCACAGGAGGTTGTCAAGCGTTTGCTGCAACTCAATACAAAGAACGACACGATGCTGTGGCAAAAATACTTCACCAAGAACTAGCACTGAAACATGAATTATCACAGTCGGTAAGATTACCATACTATAAATATAATCCAGAATCTGTTTTAGAAAATAACAACAACAAGCTGTACTGAGACCGCACGATACTGACCGATCGGTCTGTTGCTCAAAATAGACCAGATAATATAGTTTTGGTAGATAAAGTCTCTCGAAAAACAACTTTATTTGACATAGCAATTCCCAACAACAATAATATAAATATCAAGCAGACTGAGAAAATAACCAAATATAGAGATTTGGAATTTCAAATAAAGACTCAGTGGAACATGAACAACACACGAACTGTACCAATTGTTATGTCAACACCAGGACTATTCCCAAAACAACTATTAAACAACTAAAAATACCTCGGTCTGGACGAACATCTTTACAAACAAATGAAAAAAGCCGTCTTGTCAGGGACAGCCCGGACGGTCAGGAAATTCATGGGAAACTGCCGCCACGACTCCAACCACGGGCCTGAAAAATCTGGCAAGGGCTCCCACAGAGCTAAACCCTTTTGATATCTAGGATATCTGGGGTTTAGTGAATTTTCCCCTAAAGGCACTCATTGTGTGTCTTAGAGGGAGTGTGATGCCACACATTATATGGTCAAGTCGGGGATAAATCAATATTAAAAAATAGGTAAATTTTTAAGTTCTTGGAGACCATAAAGGGTATACTTAAACTTGAGTATCTAAGCTTTGTTCTGTTTTTAAAACAGGCCTTAGCTTGGGAAAGAATTTGAGTCTTGGCTAAGGCACTGAAGTCTGGTCAGGATTGCAGTCCTTTGGAGGTTTCACCATGCTCTTTTTGACAGCTTGGAAAGTGATGAGTGGTGCTATGATCATGAGAGCAGCTATGGTTGTATAGGTAAACCAAGAGATGTTTTTGGTTACAAACGGCTGGTTTATGAGACCATCGAGATCTCTGGGATATTGTTCCAATTTGTGGTTTGCTACGTCTAATTCTTCTACATTAAGTGTATTCAGCTTTAGGGGCTGCACTGCATCGCAACAGTTGAACGGCACTGTTACTGGTTGAAAGGTTTCTAGAACACTGGTTTGTTTACCAGATTCGGCTTGAACTATTGTAATTCCTATAATAGTCTAAGATACGGTATGTCCATGTTATGAATCTATAAAAACAACCTCTGCCACCATCGGTCTGGTACAATTAATATTAATTAATCAATTAATGATTAATTAATTTATAATTTTTACCTATTCATGTAAATTGCAATTTATAATGTAAGCCCTGTTGTGATAGGCACCCGTCTCTATGACTCCTACAGGTATCTGCAGCCAGGTAAGAGCAGGTATAAAAATGTTAATTATTTCCCTCACCTATTAATTAAAAATTTCCAGTGCTGAATTAAATCCCCTCAAATTCTAAACACAATAATGCTTGGCAGTTCTATAAAAATCTGATGCAGCCAGAGATAAAGAATTAAAAACAAAATTTACAATATCTATGGGAGCTCGATTCGAAGAGAGAGACAGAACAGTATTAATTCCTGTTTATTGTGAAATTCTGTATCTGTTCTAAATCGAGTTTGTCAAAAGTGATGGTTTTGGGAATGGCATTAGCGTTTAAAACGTTTAGAAGTTATGAATTCACCAATTTCATTGATTTTGACTTTTGACTTTCATTTGGAAGACGAACTTTCTCAATTTCGGTTGAAGAGAGAATAGCATCTGTATTCTTGAGGTTACATTTCAATTTACAGATTTGCTCATTTCGAGAGTCCAAGGTAATTGTGTAGACTGGAATATATTTAGTTGAAGGTGTAGAGTTACTATTACACATGATCGTATCATCCGTAATTTTAAATAGTGGTAGAGTTTTAAAATTTGTAACGTGTTGTTTCTTATTAAAATCTATCTATAGTGTTCCAGGAAGTCTGAGCCTAATATCCCATCAAATTCGATATCAGTATTACAAATATACACCTTATGTGGGTCGGAGATGTTAAAAGGCACTAAGGTGGATTTATTAATTAGAATTTTCTCATCTGTGATGCCTTGAATAATAACATTTTCAGGAAACCGTTGTTTGAAGCGATGGCATGTTTCAGGTTTAACCATTGAAAGTCCTGCACCCGTATCGAGAAGAAGCTTATAGGTGCTTGACGAATCGGTAATATAATAAAGATTTTTGGAGTTAACGGAAAGAAGGTGTCTTTCAGAAAGTTCTGCTCTGGGAAGTTGACATTCGGGCTGAAATCGTGAAAATTCATTGTCTGAATTTGCGTTTGAATTTCTGAAATTTCTTCGTCAGGAGGTTCTGACTGAGTAGGGGTGAACTGAAAATTTACTTGAGAAGAATCAGGTTCACCAGAATAATATTCATTAAACTGTTTGGTGTTGAAATATTCTGGTTCACCGTTTTGTTCGAAATCGTTGGGGTGATATTTTTGTACGTTTCTTAGGTACTCATTGGGTAAAGGGTTGTATTAATTTTCGTTTTGAGAATATTATAATCATTGTGATAAGGTCCGAATTGCAGATTGTTGTTGAATGTTTAAAGAAACTCGGGTTTGGTCTGTAATTGCCAGACATTTGTGGTTGCCTACTGGTAGATGGCGAAATTGTGGTTGTGAAAGTTATTGGCTTGGATTAACATTCGTAGATAGGAAAAATGAGGGCCATAATTCAAATAATTCTCATTGGAATTCGGGTTGTGTTGGAATTGTCTTATTCTTACTAAGCATTCATTGCTTAGAGGGCCCATGCGTTTACAAAATGAGCATTGTTTTGGAGGTCGATTATTATTTGGCTTACGAGGGTTGTTGTTTCTATTGCTTGAAATTTTCTGGGTTTCTAAATGTGACAATTGTAGTTCTCGTTTAATCCTAGAATGGCAGTGAGAATATTGCAGGGGTCGCTGGCGCGAACGAGTTAACCAATTTTGGGCTCTAAACCCGTGAGAAGGCTATTAAGAGCCATTGACGTTGGTTAAGTCAATCTGCGCTTGTTTTTCTTTGATTGTTAAATTTTGCTTGTATATAGCTGCTAGGATTTTCGCTTGATGCGTCTGGAGTCCAATAGAGAACGTAAGAGGGAATTGATTAGGAGTTTGCCGCATTCGTTGCAAGTCCTGTATAAGAGCCGAGAGATACCGGGGATCTGCAAAATTATTTTCTAGGAGAGTTTGAATTTCAGCTAGTTGACTGGGGTTTCGCGAATAAATTAACTCAGCCGCTCTACCGCGTAACTTATTTTTGATATGGAAAATTAGCAATACTTGCTGATTATCCGTTGCCATGTTGTAAGTAGTATTACAGGAGCATACGAAAGTATTCAAAAAATATCGGATTACCATCATACTCAGGAATTATGGCAAATATTTCCGATAGCTTATAGGGTTCTACGGTTGGTGTAGATGCTCTAGTGGTTGCCATTTTTATAAATTCGCACAATAAATGAAAATTAAATGTTGAATAGAAGTTTTAAATGTAAATGGTAAATATCTAGTTTATCAAAATCTAATATCGAGCAATGTTTAATAGAGTAATTAATAACAAATTTAAAATAGGAATGTATAATGGTAAATAGTTATAAACTTGAAATAATCTTTCAAATACTTCGAAATATGTAAGTCAAAGTAAGGGAAATAAAATTATTTAGGAAAGGTAAGGTAATGAGGAATAAAATATATAAATGACTGAACTGGTGGTCATTCAAAATAAAATAAAAATAAAATAGTTACTTTATGATTCTTACGTTATTATTCCTCGCATCGAACTGGTTGCGAGTTCCTTTGCTTGTACTTGGTAGTTGTTGTCCTTTACAGGTAGGTTCTATTCTGCAAACATTTGGAAACCACCACAACTAGTTAGGAATCTCCGTGTTCTAGCTGAGTCTGGAATAACCTACTGACTGCGCCAATTTTATATTCACTTTGTTTCAAATCACTTTTTAAAAAATATAATTATTTAGAAACATTCACAATTTAAACAACTAATTACTTGAAATACTTAATAAGTGATAATATTTGAATGACAACACGAGATCGTTCCAGTTGCTTTTATAACACCAAGAGAAGTGCTGATGTAAGTCAGCGATTTTAATGGGTAAACGGTCTCGTGTACGTTTCCGGGAAGTTGTTTGAATATGATTCAAGATGAAATTTGATATCTGTGGGAAGTCACGTGCGCTTTAAATTCCGTTGACTTCTTGAGTGTGAGAACTAAGTGCTAATATATTTTGCATATAACGTATATATATATATATATATATATATATATATATATATATATATATATATTATATATATATATATATATATATATATATATATATGTTCTAAGAGGCTTCTGCGGTCGTTACTATGAACAAGGCTAGGTTCCGGGTGAGAACCTCGTCTGAATTTATTATATACTCGACGTTTCGAATACTGCTTTGAAGCCATTATCAAAATACAAAAAGTGCAAAAAAAGTAGTTTCAGATTCTAGATCGAATTCGAGGCCTCAATTTGCCTACTTCCCAAGAGTAACTAGATAACTAAAATGAATGTGAATCTGCTCTGCTTCTTTTATTATAGATATCGGTCGGCTAGAAGGGGTTGTCTCGTGTTCACGGGGCTGTGTGGTGATGGTTGGGTCTTGGTGGGCGTGTCTGGTTTGTTTAATCTGGCAATTACGGAGGTCCATGCTGTAGGAAGGCGGGAACTGTCATGGCGTCGATTTAGACAATGTGGTCGTTTCTCTATTTCTATGGCCTCGCGATTAATGGAAGACCTAAGGGAATTGAGAGATATAATAATCCTACTGTTCTCGAAGTGATAGTGATAGTGCCCTCTTTGAATATGATGATGCGCAAGAGCTGAAGTCGGATCTTCTTTACGAACTGGTAGAGAATGTTCATATAGTCGATGGTTAGCCTTGTTCATATTTTATATATATATATATATATATATATATATATATATATATATATATATATATGTTCTGAGAGGCTTCCGCGGTCACTACTATGAACAAGGCTAAGCTCCGGGTGAGAACCGGGTCTGAATTTATTATATACTCGACGTTTCGACTCCTGCTTTGGAGCCATTATCAAGAGAAAAAGTGAAAAAGAGCTTCAGAGTCTAGATCGAACTCGGGACCTCAATCTGCCTACTCCCCAAGAGTCACTAGGTAACTGAACTGAATTTTAGACTGCTCTGCTTTTTTATTTATAGTTAGCGCTGGGTTAGAAGGGGATGTCACGTGATGAGGCTGTGTTGTGATTGGTGGGTGTTGGTGTGCGTGTCTGCTTTGTTTAATCTGGCAATTACGGAGGTCCATGCTGTGGGAAGGCGTCGGTTTAGACAGAGGGGTCTTTTCTCTATTTCTATTGCTTCGCGAATAGTAGATGCCCTAAGGGAGTTAAGAGATTCGATAGTCCCTACTGTCCTCGATGTTGATAGAGTGTCCTGTTTGGATATTATGGTGCGCGAGCGCTGAAGTCGGATCTTTTTTGCGAACTGACAAACAATGTTCATATACTCAATGGTTGACGCGCCTATTTGTACGACCGATGTAGCTTTGTGGGCAATCGCGACATGGAATTTCGTAAACTCCTTGATCCTCGTTAGGTACTTATCCTTAGGGTTCCCGATTAAGTTGGCTATAGTTTGACTGGTGTTGAAGACCGTCTTTATTTGATGTCGGTGTAGGATTCGTGCTATTTTTTCAGTGACTCCTCGAATGTACGGAAGGAAGGCTTTCCGGTGTTGTTGGTCTGTTTCTGAAGGTGTTGGTGTACTCGGGGGTTGTTGCGATTGACGAAATATGCGTGCAATGTGGTCTGGATGATAACCGTTTTGTCGAAGGATTTGTTGAAGATTATTAAGTTCGTTTTGTCTATATTCAATGTCTGTTAGGCGAATAGATCTAAGGGCCAAAGATTTAGTTACAGAACTTTATTGGGCAGGGTGATGATGTGATTGGGCATTTAAATATCGATTGGTGTGGGTTGGTTTCCTATAGACTGTATGTGAGACTGTGCCATGGCTGATTTTTGTTATGAGGTCGTCAAGAAACGGGAGCGAAGAACCGGATTCTTCTCAACACTAAGGATTATATTCACAAGATGAAATCGCTACTCCACACTACAGACTACGAAATAATTAACAATAATCCGACTACTTACTTAGAGACGGTCTTCAACACCAGTCAAAATGTAGCCAACTTAACCGGGAACCCTAAGGATAAAGTACCTAACGAGGATTAAGGAGTTTACGAAATTCCATGTCGCGATTGCTCACAAAGCTACATCGGTCGTACAAATAGGTGCGTCAATCATAGAGTAAATGAACATTCTTTGTCAGTTCGCAAAAAAGACACGACTTCAGCTCTCGCGTACCATAATATCCAAACAGGACACTCTATCAACTACGAGGACAGTAGGACTATCGTATCTTAACTCTCTTAGGGCATCTCCTATTCGCGAAGCAATTGAAATAGAGAAAAGACCCCTCTGTCTAAACCGACGCGATTACAGCTCTCGCCTTCCCACAGCATGGACCTCCGTAATTGCCAGATTAAACAAAGCAGATACGCCCACCAACACCCAACCAATAACAACACAGCCTCATAACGTGACATCCCCTTCTAACCCAGCGCTAACTATAATAAAAAAAGAAGAGCAGACTCAAATTCACTTCAGTCACCTAGTGACTCTAGGGGAGTAGGCAGATTGAGTCCCCGAGTTCGATCTAGACTCTGTCTAAATATTTTCCGAGTTAAGTGTTCCCTCAAGAAAAAAACAGATCCACAATTGAAGTACCCACAATTCAAGTCCATATGTTAACTTTCTTGGAAAACTGTGTATGACTATCTATAACCCAATGTGGGTTTTCTGATGCCCAATATCTAAAATTTTACTGAACCATTTAAACAAAATGTTGCCTTGTCGATAAAAACTATCTTACTTGAAAAGTGCGGGTTGGCATTGCATTTATCCATCATTATTTCGCAAAATTCTATTCTCCGGTCCAAATGATCTTCAGGAAGTTCCTGAACTAAATGAACTTTATATGGGTGCCATTTATTTCTATGCAAGCATTTTGGAACAGAAGATTTACTTATTGACTGTTCTGCGGCTATTTGTCTACTGGATTTGTGAGGATTTTCTTGTAAATACCAGCAAAGCATTTAATTGTGTATCTTCTGGAAGATGTTTTTCTCTTACGTGGCCAAATTATAGAAACTTTTTTTTATTTTACTAACAACCGATCATGTAATAAGCCGCTCCAGGTACTTCATATTAAACAATTCGCAAACTTCAGCTTGTGTTCGAGTTCTGTCGCCATGTATACCATCGTCAAAATTTCTAGTCGCTACTTTTCAGCTAAACGTGCCATACTTTGAAACTTTGCAACTACACTTGACAACTACTTATTTGAAGTAAAATTGTAGTACAGTTTCTATGGAAATAATCAATTGTTAGAAACTCCAACATTAAAAAAGGGTTTCCACTCATGCGACTAAAATACCGCCAACAATCATAAAAACCACAAGTAAATAAATAGGTTCAAATCAACAAACACCTTATTTTTACCGTTGTTTTCTTAACTTTAGAAAGAAATGTATTTTGTTAATAACTGTTAATTTTCGGTATAGGACATTTCACATGAAAAATAAATAAAATAAAAAACAAGTCTTTCCATTTGAAAAATTGAAGTTGATAGTCGCAATTTATTTTTGACCAACCCTGTATAAATGAGTTTATCATCACAAAAACCTTCAATGACAACCAGATTTCGATTTCTACTTACTATTTCAAAATTATATATATCTATTATATCTCTATAATTTAGCAAATATTAAAGTTTGATTTTAAAATGCTAAATAACTATTCAGATTGAATATTAGTATATACTTTCTAAATAAATAAATCGTTCAAATTTCTTAGGTTTCAAATAGTAAGACTCACCTGCCATATAATGAGAATAATTTGAAACAAATTTCGAATAGTAACAATTTTTCTCTCAAAATACAGTGAAACCAAACTATTTGCTAATATCCATGCCGAAACCAAAAAATATATTTGAACAAAATGCATACCAAAATTAAACACGTATCTAGTTAATGGGTGTCCAAGAAGCTGAAATTTAAAATACCATATTCCCATTCAAAAAGTTTATTAAAATTTAACAAATATTAATGATACTTACAGTTTCAAAAAATTCAGGGTTGGTTGTAAAAACAGTCAGGAAGGATGCCAGTGTATGGGCACCTACAACGCCTACCATACATATAACTTTAAGCCCTTGAAAACTTTTGTACCTTTGGGCGTCAGGGTATGCCACGGGTTGAAGAAATTTATTCCAATTTGTCCTTATTGAAAAACAAAGTAGGTATTTGTTGGCTAAAAATGATTAAACTTACAATAAGATGCAAGTAGGTTGCAAGTACTATTGATAAATTAAGTAAATTAGTTCCTATTAAACCTCAAGAGCATCTAACGTCTATTAATTAAATATATATGTGACTATTTCCATATTATAACATAGCTATACAGTGCCTCAAAGATTTCTTAATAGAGTTAGATCAGTTTACGTACTACGGCTCTTTCGATGTGAGACTTCGTCAGATACGGTAAATTGCAGGTCCCAGTTTTCCATTGAAAGTTCTGATGAAGATAAACATTGCTAAGATAAAAAGAAAGCATTCAAAAGTTTAGGACTTCTAACGTCTTTTGAGTAGTGGAAGAGCGGTGGATTCTTTCGAGTATCTCAGATGTATAACCACAAACTTTTGTACACAAACACCAAATATTTATACTGGACGCTGCTTTAATTGCCAAGCCAAGTTTACTCCATGAAGACATGAAGATGATAGCTTGACTATTAATTAATTAATTACTTTTTCGACAGTTCATTATAGTTTTCTCTTTTATTACAAATATATATCACAGCGGTAATTTATGAATAAAACTCAGCTAAAAAACTCTAATTATATGTACACAGGAATGGTTCAACACATTCTCTTTCTTTCAGAATATCTGTGAGGAAAAATTTCTGCACAGATCACAAGTAATCCGGACATTTTTCGAAATTTCCTTGACATCTAAAATCTGATCTGTTACAGGAAAAATCTAATGAATAGACAAAATGATCAAAGACCCCTCAGCAATCTTTCCGAAATGGCATTGAACGTAAAATATAAAGGTTGGGTGTTAAGATAGAAAAAGTTGTGTTCGTAGGGCTTTTCAGTAAACCTATTATATCACGTAATTTACAAGATAAAAGGTATACCGTGTAATGCTAAACATTTTAATTGAGATCTTTCCATAATAGCTAAGTCACTACATAACATCGTTTTCAAAACTATGTCATTCCAAAAAAAGAAAATGGTTAGGCATCGATGCTGTCGTTGAGTGGCATATTTCTGATAGATATATATATATATATATATATATATATATATATATATATAGATTCTGTCGGTTCAAAAATTTACAAATATTCATTTTCACTTTCAACGTCTTTATTTTTATCAAAATAAACAAATAAACTCTCTTAAAAACATAATGACTAATAACATGAGCTGGTATCGTAAACGATGCTTCAGAATCAAACTGGCTCGCACACAGTAGTTGCCGTTATATATACAATTCAATCGTTTCCAAAAATTTCTAGTGTTCTCGAGTGCCAGTCTAGGTGGTATTCGAATTCGGAATTACGTCAAAGTCATATTTTTGCTCCTTGGTCGAAGTTTGAGGATAGCCATTGTTGATGTCTCTTTTTATAATCAGCTGTATTTGTTTCGTAATTCGCAATGTTTTTATCGGAACGATATATTTAGAAGATTTCGTAATTTATTTAGCGGCGTTAAATGAATTTTATAACACCTCACCCCCCTCCCATTAATTCTGATAGTCCCGATCGGAACCATTCTCTCCATGGTAGGGAACGAGTCGATCTAAATATATCACATTCATCTTAGCTCTTGGAACCCTGCGGAATTTGTTTTGACGTCTTAGCGTATTTTCATTCGATTGCTGGTTTGCAACATCTATGTTGGTGTACTTCCAGCTTGTTCTGTCGTGCCCTGGCTGGAGTCTGTCCTGTGCTGTTATGTACGACTAAGCGATAGGACAACAGGAACAGGCGAATATGCTACTCCCAATCACTATGGTTATTGCTGACGACCTTGGATAGATGTTGTTTCAAAGACCTGTTGAAACTTTTCCTTCCACCATTTCTTCTCACTGTAGATGCAAAGGTGTGTTCTTGTTTTCTTAATTCTCAACATCGTACAGACCGTGTGGAATACACTGCCTTCAAATTTACGTCCTTGGTCTGAATGCAACTCCAATAGGACACCAAACCTCTAGAATAACTTCTTAACGCCACCAACTCCTAAATTTCCTTAAATTTAAACATCTCTGATACCATGAATAAAACTTTGTGTGACTAATTGATCTTTGGTTACTTATGGTAGTTCTGGGTAGGACACCTGTTCCAATCGCCTAATTTCTGCTTCGAAGTCTTTTAGATTCTCCAGATTTTTTGGTTTTCCCACTTAGTTGCACCTGCCATACTTGTCTCAAAAATCTTTTGTCTAGGATTACGATGATCTTATCGCCATTATCTTGTTCATCTACAGGTTGCAGAAGAAATTACCAGAGAGATAGATTTTTCTTAGCTGTCCCATCCGTTAACTGCAGCCACGGCTTCAAATTGCCATTTGTACATCAGCCAAGATGAATTTTCATCAAATGAGGTCGGTTTGCTGAAGAAACCTTTGGTACTTAGAGTGTTCTGATATTTTCGGCGCTGTAAATCCTGTTGCATTCTTTTTATTTCCATCTGAACACTTATTTTGGACGGTGTTTTGAATTGAACTGACTTTAAATTTTACTTGGCTTTAAATGGAATCCATGTCATCTGCTTTGGTTTATGAGTAGAAACAGTATTTTTTAGGACATTTATGTCATAGTTTATCTCTTTTATGTTTGTTACATAATAACTATTTTCGAGTTAACTGCTTCGTTACCTTGCATTACTAATTGCATTACTTGTTCCAGTTGTATCTTTTGCATCTTATAATCATCTTGCCAGTTTTCTGTTAATATTCTAAATTAATTGTGCCATGTTAATTCAATTTCGAATATAACCCTTCAATAAAACGTAGTTGTTCACTTTTTTTTGTCATCAAAAGAATACACTAACCTTTATTAGATTTAATCATAATTCTGTTTTTCCTTTTTGTCAGGTTTTTCAAGGATCTGCGTTATTTTTTCATCTAGTTTATCAGTAACCTGTTTTTTTGCTAGTCTCGTCCATTTTTGGTGTAGCCATAAATGAATTTAAGATGTTATCTGCTCTTAGTCTCACACTTTTGTCACCAATTGCTATATATTCTGTGGATTCAAAAATTTACAAATATTCACTTTTACTTTCTTTATATTTATTAAAATAAACTCTCTTAAAAACACAATGCCTCATAACCAAAGTGCCTCAGTGCCTCACACACAGTAGTCGCCGTTGTAGTCTAGGTGGTACTCGAATTCTGAATCACGTCAACCTAATCTTTTAGTTCTTTAGCCGAATTTTCGGTATCGCCATTGTTGATGTCTCTTTCTATAATCAGCCGTTTTTGTTTCGTAGTCGCAATGATTTTATCCGAGACAAATAAAATTTTATGAGTGAAATAAATTATTTACAATAATTGAAAGATTTGGTACCGTGGACAATTTCAGAATTTAGATGGATTTCTTTCGCAAACGCAATTGCTTCAGCTGCTCTGCAATGCACTCATGATGAGTAACAATGAAATTTAATTACATTATTTATTATTAAAATCAGTCCTTTAAATTTAAGGTACTTAAGTATAATATTCTAAAAGAAGTTTCTCATATTTCCGAGTTTTTTGTATATACTTTCGTTCCTGCAGGTTGTACAAAAAAGGTTCCTGATATAAATGTTTTAAATGAAATTTTTTAATGACATGGAAATTCAGAAGAAGATAAGACCATTTAGAAAATTGGAGAATTCTTAGAAAATCGTAAAAATTTCAAATTTTAAATTAGTTGCAGAAGTTATCCAATCTTTGTAAAGCAGTAGATATGTAGTAGTAGTTGATTAACTCCCGCCTTGGTGTGTATCAGCCCACTACCCAAGTAACAATAAATTTGGCGAATAAAAGAAATTTTCTATATTTTGAATCTGCAAAATGGAAAACAAAAGTCTTTCCCAGATCATTAGTTCCCAATTTAGGAGCCCATACAACGAAAATAAAAAAATAGAGGGAGTTTTAACTTTGAGGAAGAACAGTTATGTTTGTTAATTAAGTTTTGAACTATTTCGAATAATTAACTGACATATAAAACATTATACTATTTGTAGATTTATACCGAGCAAAGCTATTTGAACGTGTACATAATTCTAATGTTTCCAATATTTAGTTTATTCGTATTATACCTTTGAAGCTTTGTAGAAATTTTAAGTTGATAATCCAGGTTTTGAAAGGTCCACTAGGACAAAGTAGCATGAATCTTAATTAAAATCTTCGAATAAATTATTATTGGTGGTTATAATTAAATAACTTAACATTGTATCGAGTATATCTATAAATGGATTTACATTTGCCTAAATGAGAGTTCTTCAATTTAAGAGAAACCCACATTTTTTAAAATAAATCATTAGGATTGTTCATATTCATGTTCACCTCTTGTATGTTGACATCACGTATAGTCATTGAAATGTTCGATATTAAAGTTTTTCATTTTCAAAAGATGCTGCTGAAATCTAGTCAGTGCCACCTTCAGTGTCATCAGAAAATATCAGCAGCCGTCCATCGTTTAATCCTTCTCCAGCCATTAATGTATAATAGTCGGAGCGCTTTAAAAAGTTCCCTGAAGGACAGACAGCCATGTCCTTGGTTCCATAAGGTTTTTCAAAATTAGTGAGAATATTATAAAGCTTGATTTAAGTAAAGTCATTTTTATCCATTTATTACGCTCGCCCTTAATTTATCCGATGAAATAAAATACAGGAAGGAGTTATAGTTCCTGCGCAAGTGGGTAGGCGCTCGTTACGAGACTATAGACTCGAAGGAGTGGACGTTCTCGCGCATGCAGGTGTTCAATAATTGCAAAAGATTTTAATTTTTTTTAGAGTCAACAAAATACCACATCTCACCATCCAAATTCTAGCACCCAAGTATTCAAATTGCCCGCCAAAATAACCGAATAACGCCCAAAAACACGCGCCCGCATTAGCGCAACTCGCTGGACACCTCACTTTGTAATCAGGCAAGTCGCGTTCGATACCCGGCCAAGTATTTAGCTTTTTTACATTTTAACCACCACAACCAACAACATATGGCACCCCTGCGACACACGCAACCCACAAAACAATGGCTTTCATTTATTAACATAGATAGCGCGCACCTCTGCGGCACACCCCAATGCCTTTAGCGAACCCCTACGACCACCTCCAATGTCTTCTGCTTATCCAAACAACAACTACCAACAGCTCGGCAGCCGCTCCCAACGAGAACTCGATGACTGGGTAACTTTATGTCCACTTCCGCCCCAGAAACCGCTTTGTTTATCTACTAATGTTTCAAAAATGAAACTACTCCACGATGAGTTTAGCGACATTTACGAGAAAACCATATCCGTAAACAGAATAACACTTTATGGAATATGATGAGACAGCCCTGTTTCAGTCAGAACAAATATATCAAATGCTAAATGACAGTGTCACAAAAATTGAGTAAAACCAGAAATTAAGATACTTATGTTCTTTTACCCTTTTATTAAACCTTAAATACGTTTTCTTCTGAATCAGCTTTGCAGTTTTATGGTTTTCGTGGCAAATAGGAGAGACACACTATTTGGATTTATAGTTTTTTTTTGTATGGCCAAAATCCGAGCAACCGTAAAACCAAACTACGCTAATATGATCTTGCATTTTAGTTCTCTGCCAGTGTAAATAAGGTTAGCCTTTTTTACGTATCAATTTTCTTACTCCAGGTGACACCTCAATTACACAATTGATGGCCTTCTCTAATTTTTTTTTAAGTTCAGTATTAGCATCCGTACAACTGGAAACCGACTTATTATTTCTAAAACGTCTATATGTTTTACATCACCGTAAACAGTGGAATTTGTTTTAAATTTCTTGTCACTATCAAACTAATACTTAAATTTGAAACCGCAAGATGTAAAGACAGACATCTAGGATTTTTTTCAAATTTAATGAAATGTATGAAATACATAAAGAAATATTCGAGAGGACATTTAATTGTGGGAAGCGCAACTGATGAAGGTTCCCTAACCAGAAACAATATATTATATATATATATATATATATATATATATATATATATATATACTCAGGGACCTCAAAAACATGAGCAAGAATTTTTTCAGATTTTTTGGTTGAACTCTCGCGATTTGACCTTCAAATGCACTTGACCCTGATGTGATGAAGGTCAACCGACCCTCTCATCGTAATCAGCGATCCAAAAAACTCCTAGTTACCCTATACGGCATGCCGTGTTCCGGCTTAGATCAAATGTTGACCGTGTTATTACTGTATTTGAGTTCCTGTAACACCGTTTCAAGTTGCAATTTTTTACATTGATGAAGCCCAGATTTGTTTCTTTGTGCAAAATAGCACATAACTCTTGATAACAATACAGTTTTTAAACTTCAGGTTACAACGCTTCGTTAGAAATACCTTAACTATAAGTTCGAAAAAAATTTACTTCTAATGTTAAATTGGATTTCGGATTAGCACAAGCTGTACTTTAGGTTGATTTGGGACGTTTATATCGCCTGCGATCCTTCGTCGATCTCCATTCAACATTTGTTTTGTCAGTAGCTTATTCTGAATAACAATTTTCATTTAACATTAAGTCCTTTGCATGTAAGAGTTAGCCAATTTATTCAATTGATATAACTCCTTTGAATTTGCAGGATTTTGTAATAAAATGACTGTTAATACAAAACACGAATTATCTAACGGATACCCGAACGATTTCGAGGAAACAAAGAAAGTCGCTGTGTTTGTTAGAAAATCGATGTGTCGCCGGGTAATTGCCTGTAATGAACCTGATGGTGATCTTTTGGTGACGTTTTTTAGATGAATTTTTTTCAGGCGTTTGCTATGTATTAAAGCTTTCAAAACATACATGGCCATGAAAATAAATTTTGACAATTTTGTTTAAAATCGATTATTTATTGAACATGTTTCGCACGCTGTGTCTTGAAAACTTAGCTTTTCCAAATTTAAGTGACCTGAATTTTTTTCTTGGATAACATATCTCCTTGTAACTTCATCTATAAAACAAAACTACCTACTTCTTTTTCTGCCTGTTTCTTTTGAATCTTATGAATATGCAATATAATAATAATTTGAAAGATATCTTTTGCTAAATATTTTATCAAGGTCATTAGACTCTTTTCTTATTATTAAAGAGCTAAGTCTTACCTTTGTGTCTCCGATGTTTCTCAGAACGTTCCAATCTAATGTCGTATAACGTTGACATAATTATTAAGGCCAAGTAAGAAAATAAAACAGTCCTAAAAAAAATACAATGATTCGCTAAAGTTTTTACAAGTGTCCAGAGACCCGACATTGCACCAGCCAAGTCTTATAACTTTGTCGTGGATCAGGCTTTTAGTTGACTTTTAAATGACTAAAACCACTAACAAATATTTACAATGATTGCCATTCGAAACTATACTTCAACTCCGTCTGCTGGGTCCTCGGGTGATTGAGTAGGTCGATGATACTGTGGTCGGTCCAAGCTAGTACAAACAAGTATTGAGCCTTTAGGCCAGATTACTACCCTCTAACGACTATAAACAAAAAAGCTCGCTAAGCCTAGGTTGTGCCTGACTAAATAGAACTGAATAACGACTAACGCAAATTGTGTCCGGATAAAACAATGCAAAGACAGAATATAATAAGAATGGCCCCTATAACATTAAATATCTAAATACCAGGGAACAAAAACTCATTAAAGAACTCACCGATACAAAGATATACATAATGTGTAATTCAAGAAAGGAGAAAAAAAAGGGAAAGGCCTAAATATGTTAGACATGTTTATAGCGAAGTACCAAAATACACAAGAAGATGAACTAACTAGATTGAAGTGTGCAAATGTTTACCGTAGAGTATTGTAGGAAAAAGAATGAAATTGGAAGTAAAGCAAATTAATGTCATAGGAATATACGCACAGGAAAATAAAAGAGAAAAACAATAGAGAAGAATTGCAGCTCAAATGAATTATGCATAAATAACACGTTTTTCCCACATAGAGAACAATATAAGTAAACGTTTGGGAATACTAGAGGACACAGGCCCACGAACGTTAACAGTCTAAGGAAAAGTGAAATACACTCTTCGAAAATTACAAAAATAAGATCATTAACCTCTGAGCATAAATTGCAAATAAGGAAAATACGAATGACAAATCAATTAAAAACAAAGAAACACAAACAGAATACGGATTGAAAGTCTATTAGATGGATCAACGAATTACTTGTATGAAAAGAGTCTAGCAGAAGTTATCAACAGCAAGCTTATTATGGAAGATCTATCTACTCAGTAGATATAATTAAGGCAATTGGAAAAATTCACATGAACAGTACAATATAGTCCAGAACAGTTGAAAACATTACATTGTAGATTGGAACAGGCACAGGTAGAAGCCTCCTTAATCTTCAACTTAATAATGGATGTGATACTAACAGCCGCAAAAAAGGTAAAGGTTGTAAGATGGGAAACCACAAAATAAAATCCCTTTTCTAGCCGTATGGGGCCAGGAGAAGATTGGACCGAAAGCTCAACACAATACCACAAAACTTAAACATGTTAACCTCACCCCAGAAGACGAAAACACGATTAGTAAAGAACTGATAAGATAAGAGATTGATGGCATCAGTATAATACAAATTATCTTAACCAGCTACAGAGATTTAGCGACGGAAGAAAAAAATTTCGAAAGTCAATAGAGCAGCTATTTATCTTATTAACACAGTATGGAGAAACAAAGATATTATACCGAAAACTAAGATAAGGATTCACAAAGCTACTATAAAACCAATAATAACATAAAATATAAATAAACGACTGGATATCGAAAAGGAAACAGAGTGGAATAATTACCTAAGCAGAGTGACAGAATCTAGGCTAGTGAGAATCTCAGGAGACAGCTAGCAGGTAGAAGATGTGTGGGCCGACTGCAACAGTTCTACTTTCTTTGTGTTAAAAATAGATGAGGTACTTATTTATGTGGTTTAAAAACGATCTCGAAATTGAAGTTTAAGCAATCACTTTACGAAAAAAACTAATCTCTTTCAGTAGAAATTACCAAAATATTCCTATTTTTCTATAGTCTATATTTTTCAATGATGTATGAAAGTTCTCTTCAGATATGCACAGGAATTAAAAAAAGCACTATTAGTAATTAGTGATTTACTGTGTTATACATGAACATTATTCAACTAGACTAAATAGAAATTTCAAGTAAATAGTCAACCAAAAAAAAAAAAACAAATATAGAGAATCACAATTAAATAATTATTCCTCCAAATTTTAATGATAAATAAAAACAGATAATTTCAGTCACACTGATATTTCTGTTCATCCCAGATTTGATGCATTGATGTCTGAAAAAACGCAATCATCTCATGAACATAATTTGGAAAAACAATATGAAAAATATTCTGCTGGAATCTAAGAAACAATTGTAGGAACAAAAAGCAGAAATATCCTATTCTTAATGAGACAAATTGCAGAAGTTGTAAACGGTGAAGTAATAGTCGCTTTGAGTTCCAACTATCAACAAAATCTATCATTGCTCCAGGCTCCTTAGTTTGAGGTATTCTACAAACAACAGTTGTGATAGTTTATCTTCTGTATTAATTCCGCTAAACAGAATTGTCTTAGATGTAAAACGAGCTAACTACGCTCTATTTTTAGACATATAAGTGCTCAATACGAAATAAAAACAACTCAGCTAGACAACCAACCATCTCGGGAACATATAAGCTAAATTATGGATCAGTTTCCAGACCCAGGACATAGTTTCCTGACAATTAATGGCGGATGTGAAAAGGAGAAGAAGGAGAAATAAATTGTTTAATTAGCAATTTGTAGAGTAAATTTGGTTAGAAAGATTTGACAAAAGTTACATTTTTAGGGAAAATACACCATAGTTGAGAACGAAAAACTGTATATTTGAAAAAGCAATAGTTTAAGGGCCGAATCTGAGCTTATCGATGGTATTAAATCTGAATTAGTAAAATATATAAAATTGTTACACAAATTACAAATTTTATACAATTTACAGTAACTTAAATTGTCATTGTAAAACCGTAAAATACTTAGTTTCAATTTTTCAATTTCTTGAGAATAATTGTGCTTACGGAGAAGCTTGTATATTTAAAAATTCAACTATATTGCACAAAGGGGAACGCACCACAATAAGCGATTACGTAGCAGCTACTTCTGTAGAATTCAGCACTGCCTATTTATGGATAATCGCGGCTGAAATTAGTCGCTGTCCTGACCCTTTTAAATAATTAGTAGTTTATGAGATTTTTTATGAACTCTCCCTTATGACTATAACGGAATCTCTACAACATCAGAATTTCTTTGATGACAGTCACTCCTAAAATTCTGAGATAAGTCTTTAAAATTTTGCCAATTTGAAAGTAGCTTTGTGTTTTTATAAACTCTTAAAAGTTTTTTATACGCTAGTAAGCGTAAGTTCTCGGAGTTACGTTAGTTCATATTGTCAAATATTTGAATGTCAAATTTCATATTCTATAATTGTCATAGAGAACTTATTAAATTTTAAGTATCTTTAATGTCAGTGAGAACGGGGTCTGAGGTAGACTCTGAATATCCCAAAAACAGACTCTCCCATAGTGGTGTTGTTATTCCCAAGAT
The DNA here is from genome assembly GCA_034190945.1 of Octodonta nipae. Lineage (NCBI taxonomy): Eukaryota > Metazoa > Arthropoda > Insecta > Coleoptera > Chrysomelidae > Octodonta > Octodonta nipae. The sequence continues at coordinate 95,156,536 of CM067219.1, forward strand.
ATTCTAATATACAAACTTGAAATGCCACAGTTATCATTCAGAATACATTTAGTTACAAATGTATTTTATCATTCACTTAAAAATTTATGCTATTGGCGGGCGTCTTTCTAGTAAGTTTACATCTCTCTAGTTTCGTATTAAGGACAATTCTTGCTCTGACAAGTCTGTGGTCGCTTCCTGTCCTGAATTTATTTAGCGTGGTCACATCTTTGATGGTATTAATCCTGTTTGTCAGGACAAAGTCTATTTCATTTTTAACTGACGCAATTGGAGCTTCCCAAGTCCATTTTTCTTGAAGAAGGAGTTTGATATGTACATGTTCTGATAGTGAGCGAACTGTACTAATCTCTCACCTCTTTCGTTTCGTTCACCGAACCCGAAGTTCCCCACTGATCTTTCTCGGTCTTGTCTTTTCCCTATTTTCGCGTTGAAGTCGCCGATAATGTATTTGAAATGGCTGTTGTTGGTATCTAAGGCATCTTTGATTTCGCTGTATAGTTGTTCGACTTCTTCGTCAGAATGGCTAATTGTTGGGGCGTAAGCTTGTATTATTTGAATGGAGTATCTTTTCGAAAGCGACAATGTCAGACTTGCCACTCTGTCTGATGTTCCGGACACGCCTATAATTTTATCGGTCTATCTCTTATGGATGAGGAATCCAACACCACTAGTTCTTCGAGTTGGTGTTCCTCGGTGGTATACGAGGTTGCCTGATTCAAGTGTTATTAGCTCTTCGTTTTTCTTCCTTACTTCACTTATGCCAATGATATCCCACTTGATTTTTACTGCCTCTTGTTCTAATTCTACAATTCTAGCTTGGTTCGAGAGTGTTCGGCAGTTATATGTTGCTAGATGTAGTGTAGTCGAATGTTTGCCTCCCCCAGAATCCTTGAGGTAGACCGGTTTCCCGGTGTGGGATTGCTTACCCACCTGGGGTACAATTCCGTGAGTTTTGTAATTCGACATGTTTGAGGTTCTGAGGCATACCTTACCACGCTGCCTCAATGAGGGTTGGTAAGGAGCAGTGATTCTCTTTCTGATGGATTTTGCCAGTTACCAGAGACGACCTTACCCCCGAGTTGACGTCACGACTGTTTATTAATTAAAAGCCGTGGCATGGCTGGGATTCGAACCCGGGTACGAGACTCGGTTCAGCCTCCGAATTAGTGAAATTTTGGAGGTTCGAGCACATTCCCTCTGCGCTACCGGGGGTATATATATATATATATATATATATATATATATATATGTATTAGATGGTTTCCGGGAATTCATCCGCGTGGTTGATAACTGATCCCTGCTTTCGCTTCTAGTTACTCGAATACTAAGATTTTCAGAAGCGCTCGCGCTGTTATATAGTCGCGGCTCGGCACCTATTGGTTGGCACCGTGAACGGCTGCGTGTGATTGGCTCTGGGCGCTCAGTCGGCACGTTTCCCGCCTGCTGATTGGTTATTTCCGGTTGAGTTGTTATTGGACGGGTCCGGGCCGGTACGGTGTTTAATAGAATTTTCCAACAATTCGATATGTTCTAAATTTCATTGTGTGCGTTTAGACTGTGAGGCCTCTTCGCTATTTCAATTGCCTCTCTTACGAGTCTTGATTTCGGGTGTTCTATATTTGCCAGTACTCTGGTGTTCTAAAAGTCTATTCGGTGTGACATCGTGGTGGCGTGTTCCGCAATGGATGTTGTTTTTTCTGCTTTCTTACAGCGTTCTGGTGTTCATCACGTCTAGCTTGAATTCTTCTATTAGTTAGCCCCACATAGGTTTTATGACAGTCTGCACATGGAATCTCGTACACTCCCTGTTGTTCTAAAGGGATCCTCGTCTTTGGAGTCCTCAACACCGTGCTTATTTTTCTGTCTGTACTGAAAATATTATCGATATTGTGTCTCCGTAGAATTCTTGCAATACTGTCCGTGGTCCCCTTGACATACGGTAAATAAGTCTTGGTTATTTGTGTCTCATGCTCCTCGTTTGTTTGTCTCGGTTTTGACTTTAGGGCTTTTTGCATATTTCGGTCTGTAAATCCGTTTTGTCTCAGAGCTGTTTTTAAACTGTCCATTTCCTGTTTGTTGTTATCCTGGTCAGCTAGTCTTTGTGATCTGGTTACTTAAGTCTTGACGACGGCTTGTAGTTGGGCTGGGTGGTGATGAGGATTAGCATGAAGATATCTGTTGGTGTGAGTTGCTTTCCTATATACTGTACGGACAAGGGTTCCATTTTCCTTCCTATTTATGAGAACGTCAAGGACAGGCAGTTGATTGTTGGCTTCAACCCCCATGGTAAATTTTATTTTGTGATGGATGCCATTAAGGTGGTCTAAAAAAGTATTGAGGTCTTCCCTCCCATGAGGCCAAATCACAAATATATCATCCACATATCGCAACCACAAATTGGGTTTAAGAGTTGTTGTTCTTAGAGCCAACTCCTCATAGTTCTCCATAAAAAGTTCGCTATAACTAGTGAGAGTGGCGATTCCATTGGAGGTCCTTCCACTTGTTTGTATCGTTGGTTTTCGTAAACAAAATAGGTGTTCATCAGACAGTGCCTTTTTAAGTCTACAAGGTGTTGAGGTGGTTTGTATTTTTCTATTATGATATCCAAGGCTTTGTCGATAGGGAAAAGGGACACTACGTCATAACTTACTAGAAGACACTCTGGTTGTACGACGGTTTTTCTAAGTATTTCGATGAAATGTGTCGAATTTTTCACATATGAGTTTGCCTCCGCTGCAAACGGTTGAAGTTGTTGAGCTAGGTATTTGGCTAGGTGTTGTGTTGGGGATCCAATTGAGCTTACTATTGGCCTCAAAGGTAAACCTTCTTTATGTACTTTTGGAAACCCATAGAATTTCGGACATCTCGATGACTTTTCACGCGGAATGAGTTGCAGTTGGAGATTTTTGTCGATTCTACTTGCTTGGATTTTGGCCTTGGTTGTTTTCTCCAGATAAGTTGTTGGGTCAGTAGTAATTTGTTTATATGCTGGATTTTGTAGCAATGTTTGAATTTTGTTTGAATAATCCGCTGTATCTAAAATTACAGTCGCATTTCCTTTATCAGCAGGTGAATGACAATGTCCTTGTTGAGGCGAAGTTGTTTCAAGGCCTGATTTTCTTCTATAGATAGGTTCCTCTTAGGTGGTTTAGACTTTCTTAGAACATGTGACACATTTGTCTAATTATTTCAGCGGTGTTCGCATCTAATTTAGAAACTGCTGTTTCCACGCCACATATGCTCTCTCTTGGTATGTGAGAGGGAGCAATAGCGTAATTGAAACCCTTAGCCAACACGCCAATCGAGGAAGAGTTCAATTGGACCGAAGATAAGTTATAAACTGTGACCGTTATTTTCCGAGAAAAATTGGTTTTTGGGCTTCTGTTGGAGCTTCAATTTGTTAAATTTTGTCTGTTGTTGCATTGTTGTCAACTCTGCATTAGTTTCGGCGCTAAATTCAATAATCTCATCGACTTTATCCCATATTATTGGGTGGAGTGTATTGCTTACCTGTAGGTGGATATCTAGGAGTTTAGTATTAAGAACATTCAAATCTCTTCTGGCTTCTGGCTTCTTTAAGTAGGGCACAACTAGCTTTCCATAAGATATTCTGTGTTTTTCTGTTATTTTTCCAGAACTTTACCGTCTCCTTCTTCGCGGCATCGTTGTAAAAAATGTAGATCGCACAAAAGTTTGCTTCTTTTCGCGCGTAATTTCTCAAATGTTTTACACAAATGAAATGTATTCTCCCCGTAGAGATTCACTATATTTGTTTTTAAGTTATCGCGGGGACTAAATGTTTAGTTGGTTTCTGGGAATTCATCCGCGTAGTTGGTAACTGATCCCTGCCGGGATCGATGGTCAAATGACGACGTTTCGGCAGAGTAACATCTGCCCTCTTCAGGTCGGTTCGCATAATTCTCGTAGCCTTCTGCTTTCGCTTCTAGTTACTCGAATACTAAGATTTTCAGAAGAACTCGCGCTGTTATATAGTCGCGGCTCGGCGCCTATTGGTTGGCACCGTGAACGGCTGCGTGTGATTGGCCCTGGGCGCTCAGTGGGCACGCCTCCCGCCTGCTGATTTTGTTATTTCCTGTTGAGTTGTTATTGGACGGGTCCGGGCCGGTACGGTGTTTAATAAAATTTTCCAACAATTCGATAAGTTCTGAATTTCATTGCGTGCGTTTAGACTGTGGGGCTTCTTCGCTATTTCAATTACCTCTCTTACGAGTCTTGATTTCGGGTGTTCTATATTTGCCAGTACTCTGGTGTTCTCAAAGTCTATTCGGTGTGACATCGTGGTGGCGTGTTTCGGAATGGATGTTGTTTTTTCCTGCTTTCTTACAGCGTTCTGGTGTTCATCACGTCTAGCCTGAATTCTTCTATTAGTTTACCCCACATAGGTTTTATGACAGTCTGCACATGGAATCCCGTACACTCCCTGTTGTTCTAAAGGGATCCTCGTCTTAGGAGTCCTCAACACCGTGCTTATTTTTCTGTCTGTACTGAAAATAGTATCGATATTGTGTCTCCGTAGAATTCTTGCAATACTGTCCGTGGTCCCCTTAACATACGGTAAATAAGCCTTGGTTAGTGCTGTCTCATGCTCCTCGTTTTTTGTCTCGGTTTTGACTTTAGGGCTCTTTGTATATTTCGGTCTATAAATCCGTTTTGTCTCAGAGCTGTTTTTATACTGTCCATTTCCGGTTTGATGTTATCCTGGTCAGCTAGTCTTTGTGATCTGGTTACTAAAGTCTTGTATGGCCAAGGGTTCCATCTTCCTTCCTATTTATGAGAACGTCAAGGAACTGCAGCTGATTGTTGGCTTCAACCTCTATGGTAAATTTTATTTTGTGATGGATGCCATTAAGGTGGTCTAAAATAGTATTGAGGTGTTCCCTCCCATGAGGCCAAATCACAAATATATCATCCACATATCGCAACCATAAACTGGGTTGTTGTTCTTAGTGTCAACTCCTCAAAGTTCTCCATAAAAAGGTTCGCTATAACTGGTGAGAGTGGCGATCCCATTGGAGCTCCTTCCACTTGTTTGTATCGTTGGTTCTCGTAAACAAAATAGGTGTTCATCAGACAGTGCCTTGTTAAGTCTAAAAGGTGTTGAGGTGGTTTGTATTTTTCTATTATGATATCCAAGGCTTGGTCGATAGGGATGTTGGTGCAAAGGGACACTATGTCAAAACTTACAAGACGACACTCTGGTTGTAAGACCATTTTTCTAAGTATTTCGATGAAATGTGTCGAATTTTTTCACATATGAGTCTGCCTCCTCTGCAAACGGTGTTTATATACAGGGTGTCCCAAAAGTCCCGGAACGGCATTTTATCTCGGCGGGAACGCATTTTAGAGAAAAATATTTCAAACAAAACTTATAGGATTCGTCCCTGGCTATCGAATTGTGACCTTGAATTTGACCTTGAACTTGACATTTAAGGTCATTTCAAGGTCAAGTCGATTTTTTCAAACGGGACAACATATTTCTGACCTCGGAAATGGAAAGGTCGGAAAATTTTACGTTCAAATATGTCCTTGACCATTTTTAAAACTTGACCTCTGGTGGTCAGTAAAGGTCAAGTTAAGGTCAAGGACAACTTCGTTGCGTAGCCATACTAAGCATCGCATTGCCGTGGAAAAATCCTAAACCTTAGTTCTTGAAAAAAATTTTTGATCCCATATTTGACGAGCTACGCAACGAAGTTGTTCTTGACCTTGACTTGACCTATACTGGCCACCAGACGTCAAGTTTTAAAAATGGTCAAAGACATATTTGAACGTAAAATTTTCCGATCTTTCCATTTCCGTGGTCAGAAATATGTTGTCCTATTTTAAAAAATCGACTTGACCTTAAAATGACCTTGAAGGTCAAGGTCAAATTCAAGGTCACAATTCGATAGCCAAGGACGAATACTATAAGTTTTGTTTGAAACATTTTTCTCTAAAATGCGTTCCCGTCGAGATAAAATGCCGTTCCGGGACTTTTGGGACACCCTGTATATATATATATATATATATATATATATGTGTGTGTGTGTGTGTGTGTGTGTGTGTGTTTTTTTTTTTTTTTTTTTTTTTTTTTTTTTTTTTTTTATCCGAAGAGGGGGGAAATACATTGCGTACTTAACTAGCACGTGCTAGCCGTCGTGCGGGACTCCCGATGCAATGACTTCAAAGCAAGAGTAGATCGTTGCATTGAAACCAGTATACCGTATACCCGCTAAAACCCTAACCTCTTTCTCCTACAACCATGGTCCCCTGCGGCACTCTTTGTCAATACTACTTCGCAAGGGTGGTTCATTGCAGATGTTAACTGCTCTTACATTGAAAGCCTCTAAAGCCTACTCCTCGAAGGTATTGCGGAGCTCTTTAAGGATAGTCTCCGCGTAATCTGATACCAAGTTCCAGGCTTGGGGGCCCTTCAGCATGGCTTCTACTATTTGTTCTGGAACGATATTAGTCTCCAGAATCCTCTCCACTTCAGCACGTTGATCCTGAAACCGGGGGCAGGAGAAGAACACGTGTTCTGCGTCCTCTATAACGTCCGTACAGTGTGGGCAGTTTGGGGAGTTTGCCCTCCTGAACCTGTGCAGGTATGCTCGAAAGCATCCATGTCCAGTCAGGAGTTGAGTGATGTAGAACCCAACCTCCCCATGCTGGCGGTTGACCCAACGACTGATGTTAGGTATCAATCGATATGTCCACCGGCCTTTAGTAGAGCTGTCCCACCTCTCCTGCCATTGCCCTAGACTCATGGCTCTTTCATCGCTCTTTCCTGTCGGTTGGTCTTTCTCTAACTTTCTGCGATAAAGCCGTCCCCTTTCTGCAGCCAGGATGTCGATTGGTAGGGTAGAGGCAATCACACTCACCGCCTCGTAAGACACAGTGCGGTAGGATGATGCCACTCGAATCGCTGAGAGCCGCTGGACTGATTTCATTTTCCGGCGGTACGATGGTAGCTCGAGCGATTTCTCCCATACCGGTGCCCCGTACAACAAAACAGAAGTAGTTACTGTTGCCAGTAGCTGTCTTCTTATCTGTCTAGGGCCTCCGACATTCGGCATTATTCTAGATAATGCCCCCTGTACCCCAGCTGCTTTCTTGCTGGCCGCGATTATGTGCTCTTTGAAGTTGAGCCGTGCGTCCAGGAGCACCCCCAAATAGCTGATGAAGGGCTGCGACTGTATGTAGGTGTCGCCTATTTTGAGGGTGATGGTTTCCCTTGCCTTTCGACTGCTAACAAGAAGTGTTTCGGTCTTTTGTTCTGCTAAACTCAAGTCCGCTGCGAGCATCCAATGCTGAATTGTGGCTATAGCGAATGAGAAGGTTGTTTGTATCTCCTCTATGTGCTTGCGCACTATGATCAATGCCACATCATCGGCGAATGCCACTAGCCTGACGCCCTCAGGCAGACCGAGCAGGAGCAGGTCGTTGTACATTACGTTCCATAAGAGGGGGCCAAGAACAGAGCCCTGAGGTACACCTCCTGTGATCTTATAGTCTACTTGCCCATTTTCAGTTTGGTACAACAAGATGCGGTCCTTGAAATAGGCTGAAACCATTCTGCGCAAGTACTGCGGAACTTCCATCCTGACCAGAGCCTCCAAAATGCGGTCCCAGCGGGCCGAGTTAAAGGCGTTCTTGATATCCAGGGTGGCTATTAGACAGTACTTTTTTCCACCTCTTCTCCATCTCTTTCCCGAGATAGCCTCTCTGGCGATGTTGGTAACGAGTGTCACGGCATCGATGGTTGATCTCCCCTTTCTGAACCCGAATTGGTTGGTGGAAAGTTTCGACTCAACGTAGGGCTCCAGCCTATCTGCTATTATCCTCTCAAGGAGTTTTCCCGCAGAGTCCAACATACAGAGGGGACGATATGATGACGGTTCGTCGGGAGGTTTCTTTCCCCCTTTAGGGAGGAGCACAAGCCTCTGCTTTTTCCACTTAGTCGGGAAAACCCCCTGCTTTAGGCAGGTCTCATACATGTGTAGAAACATGTCAGGCCTATTGGCTATGGCGCATTTTAGCGCGATGTTAGGTATGCCATCTGGACCGGGAGCCTTACCGTTTTGGAGCCGGTTGCACGCGCCCATCAGCTCATTCATAGTCACTGATGGTATATCTTCGTCCCTCACCTGCCACGAAGGATAAGCGGGTAGCTCAGGCTTCGCAGGAAACAGGTGAGTGACAATGCGGTGCAATGATTCGGGGCAGTTCGTTGATGTCATGGGAGGGGCCTTAATTTTATGCATCACGATTTTATACGGTTTTCCCCATGGATCTTGATTAACTTCGTCACACAACTCCTTCCAGTAGGATCTCTTGCTTGAGAGAATGGCTCTTCGTAGTTGTTGTCTTTTGATCTCATAGTCGAGCCTTAGTTCTTCTGTTGTGACCCTGTCGCGTCTCCGTGCTCGTTGATGCAGCCTTCGTGCTTTGAGACACTCTCGTCGGTGTTGTGAGATCGTGTCGTTCCACCAGTAAACTGGTGGGCGGCTGTTGTTCTGCCGTCTCCTTGGCATGGAAGCATCGCAGGACTTGACAACGCTTGTCATTACCTCTTTGGCAGTGGCTTCTGCGCTTGTTGCTATTGACAATGGTTCCTGCTCCATAACCAAGGCGAATGAATCAGCATCGAAAGCATTTTTGTTCCAACCGACTGGCTGTGACCTCGCACGACAGACACACAATCTTCGTTTGGGAATGGTGTTGATTTCCCATATAATAGCTTGGTGGTCGCTATTAGTAAACTCCTCATCGACCCGCCACTCACAGCCCCCTTTAATTAGGTTGCTGCTAACGAATGTCACATCGATAATGGAGCTGGCTGTGCCTTTGCGATATGTGCTTACGTCTCCTGTGTTGAGGAGTACCAGGTTGAGCGAAGACATGGTCTCAAGGAGAGCTCGTCCTCTCACGCTCGTTTGCCGGCATCCCCAGTCAATTGCCCAGGCGTTGAAATCTCCTGCGATGGCGACCGATTCACGCTTCCGTACATCCTCCGCCAAGGTGTCCAAGAATAACTCGAACTCCTCGAGCTGTGCACTAGGAGGTGCATAGCAGCTATAGAAGTGAACCCCTCCCACTTTGGCTCTCACAAGCCATGGTTTGAGGGTATTTGGGAGTTGTTGGAACGGAAGTTTACCGCAAGCCCATATCGCTGCTCTGTCCGTTGTGTCATTTACCCAGGACAGGGTGTCGAAGTTTTTGTACTGCTCGCAGATTATGGCTACGTCGCAATCCAATTCCCGCACCCGCTGTACCAGTAGGTCTTGGGCTGCTTCGCAATGGTTGAGGTTGAGTTGCAGTACTTTCATTTACGGGCTTGTGCTGCTCTCATCGCCTGTTGGTAGATCGGACATTTCCAACTACCCGCAACGTGCCGGCAGTCTGACCTACTATCTTTCTCTTTGCAGAGTAAGCACTTGGCAGGTTGTTGACAAGCCGAGGCATTGTGACCAGCGCCTCCGCATCTGTGACAACAACTGCTTCGGTCAGTCTTGCCTCTGCACGCCTGGGCGTTGTGCCCAAAGTGCCAGCATTTGAAGCACCGTCGAAGGCTGATCCTCTCGCGAACACGTACTGTGCCCCACGCAAGTTTCAGCTTTCCAAGTGCGATGGCTTTCTTGGCCTGGACCTCTGGGAGACAAACAACTGCCGTTTGTGTTGATCTATATGCCCGTCGAAGTGATTTCACTGCCTCCTCAGTGATCTCTGCCAGGCCGTCGATATTATCTTTGAGCAGCTTTACCACGTCTTCCTTGGTACTGATCTCATCCAGGTCTTTAATTTCAATCTCGATTTGCGGTATTCGAGATTGTACAGTGGCCCCGCTTGGGAGCTTATTCTTGATGGCGTTACAATAGCGCTCCATCTCCTGAGCGTCTGCCTTCGCGAATAACAACAGGAGATCTCCCTTAGCTGTTCGTCGGATCTTATTGACTTTTTTGCCTATATCCTGCAAGGTGGGATCATTTTTGATACCTCGCAAGATATCTGCATGGGAGCTCTTCTCGCCTTTCTTTATAAGCAGCGTACAATGTGGAGCTGGTTTTTGCTTATTGGTCCTCGGGGCCTTTTTCCTCTTTACCACTTGCCAGTCAGTCGACTGGTTTGAAGGTTGGTTTTTGGTCTGCGGTTTAAACTTGGATTTTAATCCATTGTTTCTCTCCGCTTCTGAATTGACCACCCTACTTGTTGTTGCCTGGGTGGTTTGCCCGATGTTCTGGCAACCTTCTTTACCGGGCTTTAGCTTGCTAGCTAGCACCAGTTTAAGAGTTTTAAGTGGTGGTGCCTTACTTGATGAGGCTACTGAAGGCGAGGCCTTCGGTGGTGAGGTCCTTGCTACAGAGGCTACTTTTATTGAAGCCGCCTGCTTTGGGGCCGCCGGTGTTGATGCAGCCGGTTTTGAGTTAGCTGCTTTTGAGGCAGCCGCTTTTGGGACCTCCTTTTGCTTTTCACCTTGTGTCTGAGTGTTTGACAACTTTAATGGCGATGTCTGTGTTGTAGCAGGTTTCGCTACAGGAGGTGGCCGCGTCGTTGACGTCTGATATTTGTCATATTCTGACTTAATGGCGTGTGCCAGTTTCTTGATCTCATGATGTACATTGTGCCTAGGCCCAATGAACCTCAAGAGCTCATCGATCTTTGCTCCTAATTTGTTTGGAGCGCCACTCTCATTTGTTGCTCTTTCTTGGACGTCAACTCCACTATTCGCCTTTTGGAGGACTTGGCTGGATAGTGTCTTGCTGCCAGCTCTAGTTTTAATGGTGGATGTTGTACTATTACTAGTGTTCTTCTTCTTGTCACTATGTGACGGAACCAGTGATAATTCGCTCCCCCCAGAATCCGTGGAGCGTGCACCGGCCACCGAGGCTTTCACTCGATCGGAACCGGTGGCGGGATTATCCTCTGCAGAGGTACCCACCTGGGGTATTAAGTTCACCTTATCACCCATATCCATAAATGGTTTATTTTCGGGGTTCCTTCCCCTATCTGATTTTGGTCCGCCCTGAGGAAATCCTCAGTACTCCCCATTGCTGAAGAGCGTTCCCCTATCCGCCACCTGGGGAGGCGCCCGGTAGTGGACCAACAACCACCCCGGGTGTGTGTGTGTGTGTGTGTGTGTGTGTGTGTGTGTGTGTGTCTAGTCGTAGGCTTTCACGGATGGAACAATATGCAGAAATATTTATCCGGAATACATGTACCCAAAGTATGCGTTAGACAGTTTCGGGACCGTCCCCAAAATATATAAATGTCCCCGAAGTATACAATAATCAGAAATTTTGTCCTCAAACTATGCGTCCCATATATATATATATATATATATATATATATATATATATATATATATATATATGTATATATATATATATATATATATATATATATATATATATATATATATATATCATCACTACATGACTACGCTCATGGTTTATACATATTAGACGTGTTTCACGTGTGACCGTAATTTAATTAAAATTTCAAGTGATAAAACCAAGTTTTCAAACGGTTGTCGAGTGCTGTTGTGAAACAAATAAATCATTTGTTCCTGTGAAACTAAAACATTAGCCATTAACCTTCTACAGTGAAATAATTGGCTGCTAAAATGGACGAAATCTCCAGAAGTCTATATAACGACCTGAATAACATCAAAAAAGAAGTTCAATGTTCTGTAAGTAGTGGAGATCAAACCAAATTTACTAATATTCTTAATGAATTTGAAAGTAAGGCAACCAAATTGTTAACTGAAACTACCATTAAAATGCAAGAGGAAGCAAACAATCACCTGCAAATCAGTTACAATAACAAGTTGTTAATTCATGGCATTAAAGACACAGGAAATAATATTTTTGACGATGTTGGAAATTCAATAAAAACTGTTTTTAACATTAACCTAACCAAAAATGACTTAAGTAATTGCTATCGGCTGGGAAAAAAGGTGCCGAACAAAATCCATCGTTCTGGATTTTGTTCACCAGTGGCGGCGTGACGAAATATTTTAAATAAATCCAAATTAAAAGGATCACCTTTCCTCATCACGGAGCTGCTTACCAAACCCAACTTGAGACGCTTTCAAGAGTGCTATAGAAAATACAAAAATGATTGCTGGACACACTATGGACGGACTGTTGTTCAAATAGGCAACAGCAGAGTAATAATCACCTGTAACTCCCATATGAAGAATGTTATAGGTCCGAAATAACTCGCCTTACTGTATGTTGTTATTTTTTTTTTCATTTTTTGACACTGTTTTCACATAATTTATATGTTTTATATGTTGAAACTGTCTTATAACATTTATATGTTCTCATTTTTTTTTACTCAGCCCCTAGTAATTACTGTTAGTTTATTTATCTCACGAAATTTTAAACATTAATTTTTAAGGTCACCCTAAGCAATAGTGTTCAGATTAGATTTGTTTGAATACTGTTTTCTCTATAGTATAAATCATATAATTTAAAATTATATATATTTTTTAAATAGTTTTAACTTCTCTTTTAGTTGTGTAAGACATTATGAGGTTGGCACATTTAAATATAAGATCTCTTTTTTCAAAATTTTATTCATTCCAAGAGTTAGTGGCATGTGAGGGCTTCGATGTTGTGGGTATGACAGAGACTTGGCTGCATGGTGGTATGATCAAAATTCCTGGGTACACGTTAGTACGTAATGATCGATCTACAAGAGGGGGTGGAGTAGGTATGTACCTTAAAAATAATATACATTTTAAACTTATAAAAACTAGCAGGGATTCTGAGCAAATTTGGGTGCAAATTAAACTTAACGGGAAAAAAATAACTCTAGGGTGTGTTTATATAGCGCCCTCATCATCATCTTATAATGATTTTATAAATATTTTTGAATCGACTTTAATCGAGTTATTACCACAAAGTGATGAAATTATATGTCTAGGCGATTTCAATATTGACCTTTTAAGTTCGGATAAATATATTACGAAACAATTCGGTAAATTTTTAGAAACAGTAGGTTTAAAACAAATTATTAATCAACCCACTAGAAGAACCATTAAGAATGCATCATTATTAGACTTGATCCTGGTCTCTGATCGGGAACTAGTTTTACGGCATCAAGTCATTCCTGTGCACGCTCTTTCAGACCACGATCTAATTTGCTGTTGTGTCGGTAAAAACAGAAATAAAAATACTTACAGTCAAAAAAGTTTTAGGGATTATACAAATTTTGATATTCTTAGTTTACAGTCTGAATTAAACGCAGTCCCTTGGAGGATAATTTATGATATTGAGTCAGTTGACGAAAAATTAGATTTTATCAATGAAACCCTACAATTGCTGCAGAATAACTTAGTAACAAAAACCAAAACAAACCATGGATCACTGAAGGGGTGAAAAGTATGCAGGTGAAAAGTATGCAGGTGCTCGGAAATAAGGCTCTCGTACATTAGGGAATCGGATTATATTTATTATAAACAACTACGAAATCACACAAACTTAGTCATTCAACAGGAAAAAAAAGCATTTTTCAGACAAAACTCCCTGACCCTGCCCAAATTTTGGAAAACCTTCCAAAAATTCAATGTAAATAAGAAAAAACAACCAGAAGAAACGATGAATTTGAAAGATGTAAATTTATTAAATAATTACTTCATTAACTCTGTACCTACCTTTGATAGCGCTGATAATAGCTCTATCTGGGCTTCCAGTAAAAATCACATGGCTCTACCCAAATTTAATTTCGTTGAAGTAGATGAAATAAAGGTCTTAAATCATCTAAGAAGCATAAAATCTAAAGCCACTGGATCCGATGGATTACAATTACAATTCATACTTCTTTGTTGTCCAACTGTACTTCCATATTTAACTCATATTAAAAATTTCTGTCTTCTGAACTGTGTATTTCCATCGGCTTGGAAAACAGCATTTGTCATTCCACTACCAAAAGTTTCAGAACCTCGAAGTCCTAGCGATCTTCGACCGATTAGTGTATTGCTGTCTCTATCTAAAGTCTTAGAAAAGGAAGTAAAAAATCAACTTAGAACGTATCTAGAATCTAACAAACTACTTCCAGAGACCCAAGCTGGCTTCCGAAAAAATCATAGTTGCTGTAGTGCTCTATCTACCAAACGTAACTGAAGATATTTTCAAGGCTTGGGATGCAGGGCTAATAACAATACTAATTCTCCTCGACTACTCGAAGGCGTTTGATACCATAGAGCATAGTAAACTATTACAGTCACTCCAATATAATGGATTAACCAATAAAGTGGTAAGGTTTTTTGAATCTTACTTATCAAACAGAAGCCAACGCGTGGTGTTAAATGGTAGGGTTTCGGGCGTTTTGAGGGTGTCAAAAGGAGTACCGCAAGGTTCAATTCTTGGACCCGTATTATACATAATATATACCTCTCAAATATCAAAATGTTTGAAAAATTGCAGAAACCACTGTTACGCTGATGATTCGCAAATTTACTTGTCCTTCCCTACTAACAAAATTGAGCAGAGTGTCAATAGTATAAATGAAGATCTAAGTGCTTTATATGAAAATTCGTTGAAACTTTCTCTGTTAATAAATCCCACAAAGTCCTGTTATCTGATATTTGCATCTAATATTAAGAAAAATGACATAAATGTTGAAATCAAAATGGGAGACACAATTCTAGAAAGGCGTTTTGCTTCAAAAAATCTTGGATTAATGCTTGATGATGAATTGCGATTCAAGAATCACACTAATAACTGTATAAGTAAAGCTTATATCAACCTGAGACAACTATATCAATTTCGACACTTTCTTAGTCAAAAGCAAAAGGTTTTAGTTGTTGATACACTTGTTCTATCACATTTCAATTACTGTGACGTTATTTATGGCCCATTGTAACCATAAAACCTCTCGAGAGAGATGTCCTGTTTGTTTAGACAATACACCTCTCTCTCGACTGTCTTGGCGATATTGTGCCGGTAGGCTGCTCAGTTTGTATCCGGTGGCGGGAGTTCGATCTTTAATTGGCAGAAGGACTACGCAAGGGCGCCAGGCCAATGGACATACACAGTTAACAAGAAAAACGACAATATAACGAAAAATTTACAATTTATTTATTTAAACACAAATTAATCAATTTTTCTGTTGTTAAGTTGGTAACAGATAACCAACTTTTAAAACAATCGAGGTATATAAAACTGTTAGAGTGAAGTTACAATCTATAAATTCTTGCCTTACAATATCCTCGGTAGGAATGCCTTTCCGTTGGTGGGTTTGCTGTCCAAGGTCCTGATCCTGGAGCTATATGCCAACCAGCAGATGGGGTTCCAATAACTCAGGGCGGCCAGGAGTTGCCACTGTCCTACCAGAGGACAAGCCGAATCAGGTAGTACTGCCAGAGTTCTGCTCCCTTGATATGAGGCTAGTGGTTAGGTATCTGGACACTCTTAGCCCCAGTTGATGGCATACATGAAAAATTTATTGGCCAATTAGTTATAGCCCTTAGAGTATCGATACTGAATTTTCCCCCTGACTAGTATAGGCGTATATATGCTCTATAGGATCGGTTCGGCACGTGTATGAGTTTTCCCTAACTTCTTCACTCTAAATTAACTATATAAATGCTACCAAAAATGAATGAAAAATACTTTAACTAATAAAAGTTAATTTTGAAATGCTTAAAATTCTAGGTAAAAATAGATAACGATAAGACTTAAGGTAAATTGCAACTGCTAAGTTACAGTTTCAAATTAATTTAGATTTAAATAACAAATCAATTATTAATTACAGGTAAAATTTAAGGGTAAATCAGATATATAAACAATTACGTTTGAGAGCTAATAATGTGTTTAAAGATAACGGTATATAAAAAAAATATATATTCAAGATCTAATGTGCCTTCTAATCCGACAAACCGTTCGACGACTGAATGAAAGCGAATTTCCTCCGAGATAATGGGAAAATTCAGTACTCTAAATTAATGTCAGTGTACGGTACTTTAAAAATGAGAAGGTAATATACGATAAAAATGATTATTGAATCTATATTCATAAATATAAAAAAAATCAGATGTGAAATCTGGTCACATACATCTCCTCAAGTTAAACAATTAAAATAAAGAAAACTAGGCGTAGCAAAATGCTTTAGCTCAGAACCTGATTGGCTCTCTACTGCAAACTCAGAGAAAGGAGAAATTAAAATGTGATTTATTTATAACTAAGCAGACAAGCAACCAATCTGGGCCAATGAATAATGAAAGATCAGCGAGTGACTTAAAAAAAATAATATATTTACTGGTATATCTATATGTAAATCAAATTCAATAAAATAGAATATATACATGAAATACTGAACGAAATGCAAAGAAAAAAATAGAAATTTTAAGTCACTCACATGATCATTCCCAGTCATTCACAGTCCAACCCAGTTGGGGAGCTTCGTCAGCTACTAAATTCAGGCTCACAGGAGACCTCGTCTAGTGGATCAATTTGTCCTTTCCTGATCCTTGGCAGATATCGTCAATCAAATTCTCCAGATTCACCAATACCTAAAAATGCAAAAGAGGCCAGCAATAATTGTTCTTTTTTTCTTTACGATACGGGTGAAATCTCTAGCAACTAACGATGGCTTATCGATGCCAACTACGTCGCAAATGCAAAGCAAATAAAAATCAAAAAAAAAATTAATGAACTACGCAGTTAAGCCATCAAATATTTATCGTTGCAAGAAAACGCGGTAATCGATATTAAGATGAATATGAAACCAGATTCACCCAAAGTTTCTTTCCAAAATTATTAATAGATACGATAAAATATGCACTATAGCCGATTAAAAACTATAAAAAAAATTCATTCGATAAATCAAATTATAACGATAAACCGAATTTGCTTAATTACTATCAAAGGTACGGTAATAAGGAAAAACGATAAATTAAGCAAATTCTAGCAGATATTTTCACGATAAAGATAAAGAATTTTTCCCAATAAAAAAATTAAACTCAGAACGAAATTCCCCTACATACCCGTCTTTTCCGGCGGTCGAAACAGAAGAGGGAAATCTGCCTCCTTCGACATGCGTTAATCCCACTTGTCCAAGGATAAAAGTGGGGAAAGGAAATGACATGTTAAATTTCAAATTTTATTAAGCGCGAAAGCAGGAATATTAATCAATAGTTGGTCAATACGGGAACTAATACAAGATAATTTCGATAAAAGAATAAAGCAAAATTTTACTAATTAAATCGTAGATAAAATTTTAATAATGACAGTTTCTTTCTTCCCAACAAAATTATATTAATTTAATATCTCCAGTTTGGAGGGAGGTTAGATCAAAATAGCACGTGATGTTCTTTCTGTGAAGACATTACCGCGCCAAATCAAAGGACAGAGTTGGACTTAGAATACCTTCCAAACGAATTAACTGTGATTTAGAAATTTAAAGCGAAAAAAGCGATTGCATAAGCAAATAAAATAGGAGTATTTACTTACGTGTTTATTTATTAAGGTAAAGACACTGTTTTATTACGATAGAACTCAGTTCAGAAAACGATATAATTAGAAAAGTGATTTGAAAAATATAAAAGGTACTTTATTAATGCGACAAATATTAGTAAATATCAATGTAACGGGGAGAACGGCAATTCACCCGTTACACCATATATTGACATAGACACCAGTAACAAAATTCAAAATGTGCAAAATGCTTGCCTGCGCTTTTTATTCGCCATTCGTAAACACGAACATATTTCTCATAAACTAAAAGAAGCAAAATGGCATAATATGGTAATGAGGCGTAAGATTCACTCAATATATTTCTTCAATAAAATTATTAAAAATCGAAATCCCCAAAATCTCTTCGAAAAACTCCCCTACAATGCAGATGCACACAACCTAAATACGCGATCTAGACAAAAGTTAAAACTCCCTAAACATCACACAAAAATATTTGAGAGATCGTTTAGTTACAACATAGGTAAACAAATCAATGATTTGCCCCAACACTTGCATAACTCAACAAAAAAGTTAATTTGCAATTATTATCGAAAAGAGAATGACATCATGTAGTAACAATCCCTGCTTCTCTCTCTCTATTTTGTATCGTCCGCTCGGCCACGTGGTGTCTTACCTCAGTTCTCTACTCCCTCAGTGCCTACCTCATAAATTAGTTTAGTGATTAAGGATTTTATTTTATTATGTATTTTCTCTGTAGTACTGTCATTATTGTCTTCTATATATTTATAATCTCACAGTTTTAGTTTAAGTGTATTAGTTTTATTATTTCATGGTTAAGTGGAAGAACAGAGTGGGTATGGCTTGCTCCTACCCACAACTGAACTTTGCCATTTCATAAATTGATTGTCTTTGTATCAAGCATATGTTCCATGAATAAAGCTTATTATTTCCCGACTTGACCATACAATGTATGGCATCACACTCCCTCTAAGGCACGCTAAGAGTGCCTTTAGGGAGAAATTCACTAAACCCCAGATATCCTAGATATCAAAAGGGTATAGCTCTGTGGGAGCCCTTGCCAGGTTTTCAGGCCCGTGGTTAGAGTCGTGGCGGCAGTTTTCCATGAATTAACGGACCGTCCGGGCTGTTCCTAACAGGACGGCTTTTTGCATTTATTTGTAAAGATGTTCGTCCAGACCGAGGTATTTTAAATTGTTTAATAGATGTTTTGGGACTAGTCCTGTCGTTGACATAACAATTGGTACAGTTCGTGTGTTGTTCATGTCCCACTGAGTCTTTATTTGAAATTCCAAATATTTATATTTGGTTATTTTCTCAGCTTGCTTGATATTTATATTATTGTTGTTAGGAATTGCTATGTCAATTAAAGTTGTTTTCCGAGAGACTTTATCTACCAAAACTATATCTGGTCTATTGTGAGCAACTGTCCGATCGGTCAGTATCGTGCGGTCCCAGTACAGCTTGTAGTTGTTATTTTCTAAAACAGATTCTGGTTTGTATTTATAGTATGGTAATCTTATCGACTGTGATAATTCAAGTTTCAGTGCTAGTTCCTGGTGAAGTATTTTTTCCACAGCATCGTGTCGTTCTTTGTATTCAGTTGCAGCGAACAACCTCCTGTGATGTGCTGGATAGATTCAGATGTTTGGCAACCGTAACTGCATCTGCCATTGTTAATACAAGGATCTTTAACGATGTACTTTAGGTAGTTCTTAGTTGGAATTACTTGATCTTGGATTGCCAATATAAAGCCTTCCGTTTCAGGAAACATATGACCAGAGATCAACCAGTAGTTCGACGCTGCACTGTCGACATAATCTTGGTTGACGTCATTTATATGTCTTCCATGAAGGGGCTTCTCTTTCCATTTCAGCAGGTTCTGATCTGTGGTCTGGTGGTGTAATTGGACATGTTGTTGTGTCAGTCGCAGTGGTATTGAGTCATCAACCTGGCACAAGACTCTATGTAGATCAGAAAATTCTGCGAGTCTCTGGAAATGACTACGCAAAATAGAAATATGTTGATCTAATAGTTTACTTAGATCTGTCAATCCTCTTCCTCCTTCATACCATGGCAAAGTTGTACGTTCGACAGAGCTCTTTGGATGGTGATTTTGATCTTTTGTTAGTAAAACTCGAACTTTTCGTTGTAATTGTTCAATGTCAGTCTTGCACCAATTAACTATACCGAGAAAGTAACTGAGCACTGAACACGCATAGGTGTTAACAGCTTGAAACAGATTTTTACTGTTTAGTTTGGTTTTCAACAGTCGTCTTACCCTTCTATAAAACTCTGCTTTTAGGTCCTTTTTCATAGTCATGTGATCAATACGTTGAGCCTGCTTTATTCCAAGGTATTTATAAGTATGACCTTCCCCCATATATTCAATTGAAGTGCCATCTCCCATTTCGAAATGCCCCTGCTGTATTTTGCCTTTAACTATATTAATAATTCGGCATTTGTCTAGGCCAAATTTCATATGGATGTCACTAGAGAACCCTTATACTATTTTAAGCATATCATGCAGCTGTTGTTTTGTAGCTGCCATCAACTTTAAGTCGCCCATGTATAACAAATGGTTTATCCTTAATGCTTGTACGTTGTTGTGTTTGAGACTGAACCCAAAATTAGTCGAGTTCAGTTTGTTTGAGAGAGGGTTCATGGCAAGGCAGAACCACAGCGGGCTAAGAGAGTCTCCCTGGAATATACCCCGTCTGATGGACACGAGGTCAGTTCGTATCGAACAGTTGGCTTCATTCAGTGAGATTTTGGTTTGCCAGGTGGACATGGCATATTCTAAAAAGTTAATAATACAATTATTCACTTTATAGAGTTTCAGCACCTTAATGAGCCAATCATGTGGAACTGAATCAAAGGCCTTTTTGTAGTCCACATATGCCATGTAGAGATTTCGCCGTTTGGCGTGGGCTTGATTGCTGACAACGGAATCAATTACCAGTTGTTCTTTGCAACCCATTGACTTTTTCGCGCATCCCTTTGGTTGTTGAATAACTATGTTGTTCGGCTCACAATGTTTGAAAATGCGATGATTAATGCACGATGTTATGAGTTTGTATAAGGTTGGAAGGCAAGTGATTGGTCGGTACTTTGCTGGATCCTGTGCACATAGGTTGTCCTTTGGTAAGAGGTATGTAGTACCATGCGTAAGGAAACTAGGCATCTTGTGTGGGTGAGTAATTACGTCATTTATAAGGGCTGTTAGTGTTTCGTGGGTTGCGTACAGTTTCTTCATCCAGTAATTTTGTACACCATCTGGTCCTGCTGCTTTCTAGTTATGGAGATGCTTCATTATATTGGATGTGTTGTAAATGGTTGGTGTTGCATGGCCTCACAGTTCTGAGATGCAGCCTCCTCCTCATTAATCCAGCTTGCTCTGGGGTTTTAGGAGATTGTTGTGGAAAGCTGTGTTTTCCAGAATTCCTCGATGTCTGTTTTACTGGGGTAACTAGGGGATTCGTTATTATTGTTGTTGTTAAGTTTTCTATAAAACCCTGTTTCTGATTGTCGGAAGAGTGTGTGTCTAGTTTCCGTTGGTTACTGGTTTTGTACCTTCTCAATCGACTTGTGTAGACAGAGAGCTTTTGTCGTAGACTGTCCAGACACTGCTGAGGTGTGATGTTTTCTCCATCCCACTGGTAGTGTATTCGGTTATTGTCCATGATAGTCTTGACAAGCTTTTCTATTCTGTTGTTCCTGACTCCTCGTTGGTACTCGGTCAGTCTTCCAACGTCTTTCCGAAGAGAATTGATTTTCCCTTCAAGTCTTCTTTGCCAAGGTGGTATTCGAGGTGTTTTTCTAAATTGGGGAGGGTCTTGTTTTGGTCTCACTGCGACCCCAATTGTTCTGCAGATGGAAGTTGCAGCACAGTAGATGATTGTGTGTAGCGACTGTAACGTATTAGCACCTAAAACATAGTTTGGCAAGTTAAATTTGTTCATAGCCTGTAAGACGATACCCAGTTTCTTAGAAGATCTTAGTTTGGGAAGAGCTTGTCTAGTCAGTGGATCTGTTCCACTATACTCTCTAAGAGCTCCTTCCATTTCTGCTTGAATCTTCTCAAGTAGGTCAGCGTTGGTTGGCGTTCTTGTTGTAGTTCTTGAGTCTCGTCCGCTCTTTGTGCCAAAGGCTCTGGATCGATTGGATTGATTGGATTGGATCGATATTCTATCCAGTTGTTCAGGCGAAATAAGGCCATTTTTCAAGATGACACGATATTGATCTGCGACTCTCTGTTCAGTAACTTGAAGCTCTGGGTACTCACGACAAAACTCTGATGGAGTATTTGGCGATATCCAGTCTTGTCCTGGCCAAGGTTCGTAATTCTATAAAACGTGCGCATTATAAATTCATTCATGGCGCCAGTCCATTTCATGCGCTGTCTTTTCAGTCCCGCTTGAGTGAGCGCTGGCTGTTGATCCTGCGCAACACTTTCTGCGGGTGGAGTTCTCGTTCTCGTTTGACTCCGTTGGTGATGGTCACGTTGTTGCTGTGACTGTATTGGTGAATGTTCTTGTGGTTCTTGGGCTGTAGCTCTTTGGACGACAGGGGCCCGCCTCCTCAGCACCCTACCACCGACGCATTATTATTATTATTATTATTATTATCATATGCAGCTAATTTCGACCATTATTTTATGGTGTAGCCTCTCTTATATATTCGTTTCGCAATTCTCTCCATGTTGTTCTGTTGTACGCTTTTTGGAACCAGGTTATGCCTGCTATTTTCTTGATGTCAAAGTCCCATCTTACATTGGGGCGTTTCCTTGGTTATTTAACACCCCTAGGATACCATTGCGTGATTTTTGTTGACCACCTATTATCTTGTCTTCTTGCCAAATGTCCTGCCCATTGCCACTTCAGAGATTTTACTCTGTGGATAACATCTATTACCTGGGTTTTGTTCCTTATCCACTCTATTCTCTTCCGATCTCTTCTCGTTATTCCGATCATGCATCTTTCCATAGACCTTTGTGCTACTTGAAGTTTTCTTGTAAGTTCGGTTTTCAGAATCCAGATTTCACAACCTGTCAGTACTGGTAGAACACGCTGATCAAAGACTTTCTTCTTAAGGCGGAATGCCATTCGTGACTTGAAAATTATGGAGTTTCTTCCAAACGTCATCCATGCAAGTTTGATCCTTCTGTTCATTTCTGGTAGTAGCGAACCTGATATCTGTATTAATTGACCTAGGTATATATATTGTTCTACTATTTTCAGAATTGTGTTATCTATTGTGACGTCTTGTGTGTCTACTAGTTCGTTGTACATTATCTTTGTTTTTCCGATATTTATTTTTAGGCCTATTTCCTTACTTACTCTGCTAAGTTCATTGATTTTGTAGTTCTCCTGCGTTATTGGCAATTAGGACAATGTCATCGGCGAATCTCAGATGGTTTAGATATTCTCCATCTAGGTTCAGTCCTTTGTGGTCCCAGTTTAATCGTCGAAAGATACTCTCTAATGCCGCTGTGAATAGCTTCGGTGATATTGAGTCACCTTGTCTGACTCCTCTGTTTGTAGGAAATTCAGGACTGCCTTCGTATATTCTGATTTTGGCTTTGGTTTCTTTGTATATATTAGCCAACGTTTCTATGTATGACTTATCTACACCTTGTTCACTCAGGGCGTTGATTACCGCCTTCGGATATATAGTGTCGAACGCTTTTTCGAAGTCAATGAAGGCCAAGGCCAGTGGTATTTGATATTCTCTAGTTCGACTGATAACTTCCCTTATAGTGTGTATGTGATCGATTGTGCTGCAGCCACTACGAAATCCGGCTTGCTCTCGGGGTTGAACGGAATTTAGTGTACTCTGTATTCTGTTTTGTATGATTTTTTTTTTATTTTGTACACTACCGGTAGGAGACTTATTGGTCTGTAGTTCCGAATATCTTCTTTATTGCCTTTCTTATGGATTAATACTATGAGGGCGCTATTCCATTTTTCTGGGATGTGTCTGTTTCTTAGGCAATTCGTATATATTTTGGCTAGGAGTTTCCATGCTTCTCTACCAGCGTATTTTAGTAGTTTAGCCGTGACTGCGTCGTTACCTGCTGTCTTGCCATTTTTCATTTTCTTGACCGCTAATTCCACTTCCTCCACGAGTACTTCAGGTATTTCTTCTTCCGTCAGCTGTATGTCCAGAGATTCGGGGGCTTTGTATAGATCCTTGTAGAATTTCGTGATATGCTCCATTATTTCGTGTCTATCCGTTATTCTGATGTTTTCTTCTGTCAATGCGATTACTTGTCTTTTCCCAATTATCAATTCTTTCTTAGCGTTTTTATAGCTTTTCCGATTTTCATTTGCAGTTTCTACAAATTTTTCGTTGTACTTTTTGATGTCCTCTGCAATTCTCTTTCTTATTGTCTTGCATAATTCACGGTATTCTATCCGTTGGATGTCTGTTGTCCTTTTCAGTTCTCTTCTTTTCTGAAGTAATGCCTTTGTTTCCGAACTAAGCTTTTTGTGTTCGTTTCGTTGTTGGGTTCCGCCTATTTCTTTAGCACAGGTCAGTATTGTGTTTATTAGTTGTGTGTTGTCTTGTTGTTCCCGGAGCTTCTCTTCTATCAGCGTCTGATATTTTTCAGAATTTTCTTTCAGGTTGTTAATGTCTATGCTATTGGCGGGCGTCTTTCTAGTAAGTTTACATCTCTCTAGTTTCGTATTAAGGACAATTCTTGCTCTGACAAGTCTGTGGTCGCTTCCTGTCCTGAATTTATTTAGCGTTATTTCCGATTGAGTTGTTATTGGACGGGTCCGGGCCGGTACGGTGTTTAATAGAATTTTCCAACAATTCGATATGTTCTAAATTTCATTGAGTGCGTTTAGACTCTGAGGCCTCTTCGCTATTTCAATTGCCTCTCTTACGAGTCTTGATTTCGGGTGTTCTATATTTGCCAGTAATCTGGAGTTCTAAAAGTCTCTTCGGTGTGACATCGTGGTGGCGTGTTCCGCAATGGATGTTGTTTTTTTCTGCTTTCTTACAGCGTTCTGGTGTTCATCACGTCTAGCTTGAATTCTTCTATTAGTTTGCCCCACATAGGTTTTATGACAGTCTGCACATGGAATCTCGTACACTCCCTGTTGTTCTAAAGGGATCCTCGTCTTTGGAGTCCTCAACACCGTGCTTATTTTTCTGCCTTTACTGAAAATATTATCGATATTGTGTCTCCGTAGAATTCTTGCAATAGTGTCCGTGGTCCCCTTGATATACGGTTAGTGCTGTCTCATGCTCCTCGTCTGTTTGTCTCGGTTTTGACTTTAGGGCTCTTTGTATATTTCGGTCTATAAATCCGTTTTGTCTCAGAGCTGTTTTTAAACTGTCCATTTCCGGTTTGATGTTATCCTGATCAGCTAGTCTTTGTGATCTGGTTACTAAAGTCTTGACGACGGCTTGTATTTGGGCTGGGTGGTGATGAGAATTAGCATGAAGGTATCTGTTGGTGTAAGTTGCTTTCCTATATACTGTATGGCCAAGGGTTCCATCTTCCTTCTTATTTATGAGAACGTCAAGGAACTGCAGTTGATTGTTGGCTTCAACCTCTATGGTAAATTTTATTTTGTGATGGATGCCATTAAGGTGGTCTAAAAAAGTATTGAGGTGTTCCCTCCCATGAGGCCAAATCACAAATATATCATCCACATATCTCAACAATAAACTGGGTTTAAGAGTTGTTTTTCTTAGTGCCAACTCCTCAAAGTTCTCCATAAAAAGGTTCGCTATAACTGGTGCGAGTGGCGATCCCATTGGAGCTCCTTCCACTTGTTTGTATCGTTGGTTCTCGTAAACAAAATAGGTGTTCATCAGACAGTCCCTTGTTAAGTCTAAAAGGTGTTGAGGTGGTTTGTATTTTTCTATTATGATATCCAAGGCTTTGTCGATAGGGATGTTGGTGCAAAGGGACACTATGTCAAAACTTACAAGACGACACTCTGGTTGTAAGACCATTTTTCTAAGTATTTCGATGAAATGTGTCGAATTTTTTCACATATGAGTCTGCCTCCTCTGCAAACGGTGTTTATATATATATATATATATATATATATATATATATATATATATATATGTGTGTGTGTGTGTGTGTGTGTGTTTAGTCGTAGGCTTTCACGGATGGAACAATATGCAGAAATATATATCCGGAATACATGTACCCAAAGTATGCGTTAGACAGTTTGGGGACGGTCCCCAAAACATAACAAATGTCCCCGAAGTATACAATAATCAGAAATTTTGTCCTCAACTATGCGTCCCATATATATATATATATATATTATATATATATATATATATATATCCACTTTTTTCGATTTCAATGGCTTCTCGTATTAGTCTGGCTTTGTAATGAGTTGTTTGTGCGATCTGTTTGCAACTATCGAAATTGATTTTATGCCCCGATTGTTGTTGGTGTTGGAACAGGGCCGATGTTGTCTGTTTATTTTGACAGCTAATCTGGGCTCATCTAAACGGGCTGAAATTCTCCTGTTCGTTTGTCCGACGTATACCTTGTCGCACGTTCCACAAGTTATAATATATACCCCTTGGTTTTCAAGTTTAACTTTTGATTTGGGATTTCCTAAACTTGTGCCTATGGTCTGGTGCGATTTGTATGCTGTCGCTATGTCATGCTTTCAAAGAATTCGGCCAATTCTGTCCGTTGTCTCTTTGATGTATGGTAAGACTGCTTTTGGTTTTTCGGAGAGGTCATCGTTTGGTTTTGGCTTAAAGTGTTGTTGTGCTATTGCCTTTTTGATTGTGTGGTTTGTGTATCCGTTTTGTCGTAGAGCCGTAGTTATCTGTTTTAATTCGTGTGGTTTGTTATTGTCGTCACAATTACACAGAGTTCTGTGGGACCGAGTAGAGCTGCTAACCTACTTGCGCACCGAAACTGACAAACCCAATCATGGTCCCAACTCCAGAAGAAATTGGAGAATCTGCAAACAAAGTCTCGGAAATACGAACAACCCACAGCCCAAGACAACATCCGCAGTGACAACCACCCACTATCCAGCACAGAAATTAGTGTTCTTAGTAAAGGTTTCAACTTTGCTATAACTCCGAAGAAAATTCCGATCCAGGAAATCATCTCCAATGTCGAAACAAGCCTCACAAATTTAGATAAACAAACGGCAGCGCAGTTAAGGCAAGACGTCACCCAAGTCATCAGATCCGCCAAACCACCTCAACCAAACCTCAGCCGACAGGAAATTAAAGCCCTCAAGACTCTCAAAGAATGCAAACATATCACCATACTACCAGCCGATAAAGGAAACTCCACCGTCGTAATGAACACTACAGACTACCAGGACAAAATGAAGCAACTTCTTGACGATGACTCAAGTTAGAAACCATCATCCAGAGACCCGACCACCTACCTAGAAAAAACAACGATATCCAAAATTAAAGATTCACCCATAGAAGAAGAACTACAGAAAAAACTGATACCCAGAGAAAAGTCAAGTCGATGCCCAAAGCTCTACAGTTTGCCCAAAATTCATAAAGATGGAGTCCTACTTCGACCTATAGTTAGTGTTTTCAACTCGCCAGTATACAACTTGGAAAAATATCTAGCCAGCACCCTACAACCAATTGTGGAAAAAGCTGATTCTTACATTAAAAACTCGGAACACTTCACGCACCTTCCCAACAGTATTTCCATAGGACCAGAAGATACCATAGCTAGTTTCGATGTTAAGAGCTTATATCCAGGCATACCAGTAGAAGAAGCACTTCAACAAATATCTGAGAATGAAGACCTCCCACAATTCATAATAGATTTGTCACGACACTGCCCCAAAAGTGCCTATTTTATGTATGACAACCGCATATATAAACAAAACGACGGAGCAGCAATGGGGTCCCCACTATTACCAGCGGTTGTAAACCTCTTTATGATCTATTTTGAGAAACAGGAACTACAGACAGCAAACCTGAAGCCAAAGTTATGGCTAAGATACGTCGATGATGTATTTGTCATATGGTCTTTCGGCAAACAAGAACTTCTTAAGTTTCTGGAACACCTAAACTTCAAACACCTCAGGATTCAATTTACAGTAGAACTTGAGGAAAACAACCAGCTGCCTTTTCTTGACGTCCTCTTAAGTAAAAAACCCCAGAATAGGCACTTCGATCACACCGTATATAGAAAGAAAACACACACGAACAGATACTTAAACTACAAATCCCATCACCACCCTTCTCAAATACAGGGAGTTGCCAACACGCTAGTTTTCAGATCCATACGACTGACCGACGACAATCACAACCCACACGAATTGAAACAGATAACTACCGCTTTACGACAAAACGGATACACAAACCACACAATCAAAAGGCAATAGCACAACAACACTTTGAGCCAAAACCAAAACCCGAAAATCCAAAAGCAGTCTTACCATACATCAAAGGGACAACGGACAGAATTGGCCGAATCTTCGAAGGCATGACATAGCGACAGCATACAAACCGCACCAGACCATCGGTACAAGTTTGGGAAATCCCAAAACAAAAGTTAAACTTGGAACCAAGGGCTATATAGTATAACTTGTGAACGTGCGACAATGTATACGTCGGACAAACGTACAAGAAAATGTCAGCCCGTTTAGATGAGCACAGATTAGCTGTCAAAAATAAACAGACAACATCGGCCCTGTTCCAACACCACAACAATCGGGCCATAAAATCAATTTCGATAGTTGCAAACAGATCGAACAGCAACTCATTACAAAGCCAGACTATACGAGAAGCCATTGAAATCGACAAAAGTGGACATCTAAACAAAAGGGATGACGCCCTGCACCTTCTAACACATGGAAGACAATTATTCAACATCAAAATAAAACAGCATTAGCCACGCAAAATACAAAGCAGTCAACAAGTGAGACACCTAACAATTAGCAAAGGGGGTGGAGTATATATATATATATATATATGTTATATAGAAATTTAATAGACTCTTTAAAATAATAAATTTCTATATATATTTTATAACATTGTAATTCATAACACATAACAGCTTTTTCTCATAATGTAATAAACACAGTCTTATCAACTTTTCTTTCAAATTGTCACGTAGCAATCTCATTTCATATTTTAATCTTTCATATTAATTACTTTCGTCTCGTATAGCTAAAATATGCTCATCTGCTGTTTTAACTTCACAGAATTTCATTGTTTAAGTTTATAAGAGTCAGCACATTATTTATTATAAATTGTTATTCACGACCTTCAGTCCAGCAATGATTTTCCTTACTCATAGTCTTAATATTATTGTACTCAAGTTATCAAGTATTAAAGTTTTTTAAATAATAAATAATTTTTTAAAAAGTCATTTTGAAAAGAAGTGATATAAAAAGTGCGCAGTCAAGTAGATTCCATTACGCTGCTAGAACCTGCGATAGAAGAAAAGCTTAACTGGTAGCGGTGGATTCCAATCCTTTGAATGAAGAAAGAACCTCTCGAGACGTCCCAACTGTAACCGTAGAACAAGGCAACTAACTACAACTGCAGAACACGGCAGCATCGATGTTTCTTTAATGTGATACAAACAGGAATCATCTCGCAATTTTTAATTTTACCATATTTTGATTTTATTTTTATTTTTCTGTTCGACGACCAAAAACCCGAACCATATTTTAACCATACCAATTTTATTTTTGTACCTTATATTTTTGAATTTCTCGATTTATTTTATTTATTTTTACCATTTACCATATTTTGTTTGCAAACAGTGCACACTAACTATTTTCCTCCATTCTGTTTTATTGTTTTGTAACGATTGAAAATTTATTGCATATAACCGATTTATACATTTATTTTGAACAATTTTTTTTTTTTTGCTTTTGAAATTTTTCAATTCTCCCATTTAATAAATTTAAAAATGGCACAACAATCTCCCAGAGACGCTCTGAACCCGAGCCCTATCGGTATCCGAAATATTCTCTATCGTCCCAGAGTTCGAAGGAGATCAGATCTCCTTGGAACATTTATTAATGCGTGCGACTGTGCTTACAACATGGTCGACGGGCGATCAAAGATACCTTTTACTTATCCATATTAAAAATAAATTAAAAGGCAGAGCGGCCCACTAATAAATTCGCGTAGCCCCGCGTCTTATTT
This sequence comes from Octodonta nipae, assembly GCA_034190945.1. Taxonomy (NCBI): domain Eukaryota; kingdom Metazoa; phylum Arthropoda; class Insecta; order Coleoptera; family Chrysomelidae; genus Octodonta; species Octodonta nipae. Next base: position 95,186,118 of record CM067219.1, read on the forward strand.
AGAATTAAAACAACTCTTGAATCTTCATTTCGGAGATTTCCAGGGATTTGACGTCCCTGATACAAGATCTACAACGACTTCAGCACTATCTAACGAGTCACACTTACTTTCTACAACCGACTACAAGTCCTAACAGCAAAAATGCACGCCAATATTCAAAAGGCATCCAATTTAAACGCAGACCAAAAGGTGCGCAAACAAGTCTAATAGACACTATGGCGCTCAACACCCTTCTAACCGGGTTAGAACCACGTCTTGGACAAATCATCCGTGCCGGAACCTAAAGATCTTTTAGAAGCCAATGTACGAATCAGCGCGAACTCCAACTATCGTACTTTGAAACCAGAAAACTACGAACAAATTCCCCCGAGGCCCCAATCTTTCCGAAGGCCTAATCCTCCAAATAATAAGTGCTTATCTTGCGGTAGATTCGGACACATCACCTCCGAATGTCGTTCCCAAAATTACCAAGCACCCGTTTACAATAACAATAACGGTAACAACAATTACATGAGACCAAACCCTTTCGCTAATAACGGTTCCCAAAATCAGCCTCCACAATTTCGGCAAAATCAACCTCCACAATTTCGGCAAAATCAGACCCCACAATTTCGGCAGAATCAGCCAACTTTCAGGCAAAATCAGTCACCTTTTTAGACCAATCAATATCCTCCTAATCAATCAAGACATTCCAACAAAATATGCAACAACCTCGTCAGTCAGTGATTCAAAAGAACCCTAATTTCCACCAGAATCCAAACAGGGCACATCATTAAGTTGCACAAATTCTTTCGATGATTACAACGATTATTATACAGCTAATAATCACCCATATGAGGATTATCATACAGTGATATCAAAGAAAATTATGACTATTATACAGATAATAGTTATTCATACGACACAGGAAATAACAGTTATCATACTGCTGATAACTTCGGCGAACAAACTGATGATTTAGACCCACTAGAAATCAAAACTACCAGGATTTTCTTCTCTCTCCCAATCCAGTTCATCCACCGGACATAACAACAACATCACATCACAAATACAAACATGAATTTAGACGACATGAATCCTAACGTAAACTTCCCGGAACAAACGTTCCTGTAACGACTCTTCACACTGTCAACCCCAAACTTATACTACATAAACGACGCTACTGGTCAATCAAATTGCTTATAGATACAGGCGCAGGAATTTCAATTTCAAAGAGCAAACTGTCAAAAACTTTCCTCAATATTCAAGAACATGTAATTATTCAGGGCATCACTGATCAAAAATTTCAATTCCAGTCAACCCTTGTACCATTTGCTCCTGTTAACCCCCACAAAGTTTTTTATTTGTAATCTTGACATCGACTTGATGGCATTTTAGTTTAGATTTTTTTTGAACATTACGAATGCGTAATAGACTTAAAATCTAAGCAACTTAGAACAAATTTTAAAGATATCGCTCTTCACAAGGTCCCTACCTGCCTTCTTCAGATATCGCATCTCCACAATTCCCAACACACAAAAACCCAATAATTTCCTGAACTATATTTCTATAGAACCCCGCACCGAAAAGTATGTAAACTGCGATGTCACCTTGCTAATACCGACGCTGTTTTACATACTATAGAAAAGAAAAAGTCAGATTACCCAATTCCTTGGTATATTAAACAAATGGCGAATTCCTCACTTCAGTTATAAACGCCAACGCCATCCCAAAAACAATTAATTTCGACAACTTCACTATAGAACCCCTTACTCAACACACCTGCTTCAATTTTAACAACTCTTATGACTCTGAACCAATTGACAGAAACTTATTAATTCGACAAACAACTCGCAGATCACTTAAACGTTGAATAGAAGATATGATTACGAGCCTTTGTCTAGACTTTCAAGACATATTTTTTCTTAGAAGGCGACGCATTATCTTTACGAACGAAATCAAACATTCGATCGAGACAAATAACTCCAGACCCACTATATACCAAATCTTATCGGTACCCGCAGGTCCATAAAGAAGAATTAAAGAACAAGTCAGTAAAATGCTTGATCAAGGCATCATTCGTCATTCTATCTCCCCTTGGTCTTCCCCAGTTTGGTTGTTCCCAAAAAATTAGACGCCTCAGGCAAACAAAATGGCGTTCGTCATTGACTACAGAAACTGAATGAAGTCACAGTCGACGACAAATACCCCTTGCCAAACATCTCCGATCTTTTAGATCAACTTGGCAAATGCCAATATTTCTCGACTTTAGATCTCGCCTCCGTTTTCATCAGATAGAGATCGATTCTAAAGACATTCCCAGACAGCATTTTCAGTCGAAAACGCCATTACGAGTTTTGTTCGTATGCGTTCGTTTAAAGAACGCCCCGTCCCATTCCACCAACGTGTCATGGACAACATCCTCCTCGGAATACAAAATGAACGTTGTCTAGTATACATGGACGACATCATAGTATACTCCCCAACGATTCACGAACACATTTCCCGGTTGACCGAAGTCTTCAAACGTCTTCGCACATCAAATCTTAAGATTCAACCCGACAAATGTGAGTTCTTAAGAAAAGAGGTAGCGTATCTTGGTCATCTAATTACGCAACAAGTGTAAAACCGAACCCCGAAAAAATCAGTTGTATCCAAAACTTCCCAGAGCCAAAGAACCCGAAAGACATCAAATCTTTCTTAGGATTGGCCGAATACTATAGAAGATTTATTCCCCAATTTCGCTAAGTGTCCAAACCTTTAACAAAACTGCTTCAAAAAGACACTAAATTCTTCTTTGATTCCGATTGTAAGGCAACATTCATGATTTAAAGAAAGCTCTCATCTCAGACCCCATCCTTATTTACCAAATTTTGAAGACCTTTTCTTCTCACACACAGACGCCAGCGCTTTCGCGATTGGTGCAGTCCTTTCACAAGGCCCGTTGGAAAAGACCTTCCGATTGCTTATGCCTCCCCGCACTTTGTGTGCCGCCGAAACCAGATATTCCACCATTGAAAGGGAATGCTTGCCATTGTGTGGGCAGTCAAAGCCTTCCGTCCTTATTTATTGGTCGTAAGTTTACTTTAATTACCGATCACCGCCCGCTTACGTGCTTTTTTCTCGATCAAGGATCCAGGCAGTAGACTTGCCAGATGGCGACTGAAGCTGAAGAGTACAATTATAAAATTGAACATAAACCAGGCAAGATAAACAGAAACGCCGATGCTCTCTCGCGAATTAAAGTCAACCACTTCCAACAAATCGCGAATTTTCAGTCAAAAATCCATGCCTTCAACGACACCGACTCAGAAGACGAACCCGAACCAGAACCTGAACTTACTGACGAACACCTTTACTAATGAATTTAATAAATTTGTTGACTTGTATAAAACAGATCAATAATTGACTATTCAAAGATCGAAACCACTAATTCCCAACTTCTGGACAAATCCCATAAACAAATTATTTCATTTTTCTGGCAAAACAAGTTAACTGATCTACACGAACGAATCATGGACGATATTTCGCGAAGAAGATATCACATTCGAAAAATTCCATCAACACCTTCGCAAGTAAATCAGTCAAAGACCGCAAATACTTTATAATCCCCTTGCCATTTGACCCTGAATAGTCGTACAATTTCTGTTCTACATTATTTACAAATCACGAGATAAATTCGATCTTGAAACCCATATTACGTCGAAAACAACTTAGAACTCCCAATCCTTGAAACCTTTTCTTATGTCTTTGCAGACAAAGACATTAAATTAAAAATATGCCAAAACGTCATAACTACACCCTCAGAGGATGAAATACCTCAGATTTTAGAACATTACCATCAAGGCAAAAACATTTGCATCGCGGAATTAATGAAACAGTAAGGCGAATAAAAGAGAAGTATAACTGGACCGGTTTGACAAAAAGCGTTGAAAATTTCATCAGTCATGCGAAATTTGTCAAAAAGTTAAAATATGCCGAAAAAATTTGAGTTCCCCTCTAGTCATCACAGAAACGCCGAAAACACCTTTCGAGCGAGTCAATATCGGACATCTTTGAATATCCCACTCGAAATTATGCTCTAACAATTAGAGACGAGTTAACGAAATTTACACAGGCATATCCTATAAAGGATAAAACGGGAAAAACTGTCGTTAACACACTCATCCTTTATTTTCAACACTACGGCACTCCGTTGAGAATTCACTGTGACTACGGTCGTGAGTTTGATAACGTATTAGTAAAAGACCTCTGTGACTCTACGAAATAAAGTTAACTTTCTCTAGTGTAAGTCACCCACAATCAATGGTTCCCTTGAACGCTTCCATGCGACACTATCGGAAATGATCCGGGCAAATATCGCCGAAAATCCAAACGAACACCCATTTAATGTTCTGCCATACGCAGTCATATGCTATAACAACACCAAAAATAAGACTCATGGTTTCACCCTTATGAGTTGATTTTTGGTCACACCTCGAGTAGACCACCGGAAACGCTTTACAACCAAAGAACCTCATTTCCAAGTACGTTAGAGATCTTAATAACCGTATGGAATATTTTACAAATTAGCGATAGCCAAAACCGAACAACAAAAAGAAAAAGCCAAAGCACGTTTCGACCAACATGTACCCGAAATCGACCCACTTATAACATAGGCGATAAGGTATATTTAAAAGAATCCCAATTTCAAGTAAGTCCAAAAATTTAATGGTCCTTTCCAGATAACTGAACTTTTCCAAAATTCTGCAACTCTTCTAACCCCGAAACGAATCAATCTACAAAAGTAATTTTGACAGATTGAAACCGTATTTTGATAGAAATTACTTTATTTCAGACTACTTTGGACTCTTCACAATCGTGACGTCCCAATTTCAATAACTCCTATAAACAACACAGTAGGACTCTCTTTCATGAAGAAGGAACTGTCAAAATATCAAATGATAAATGGACCCTACTTGTCTACAAAGATCTTCCACCCTTTCGTTGACGCAATTGCCAACAATGACAACATTTTGAACACTTTAATTGATACTATCCACTCAAACTTAACTTACCCGTATGCAATATTTAACCTCAAGTACAAACTCATATTGCCCCTAAAACAAATATCTGACACAGTAACTTTAAATATCAAGAGATATTCGCAGACACTAAACTTTACAACTCAAGAGGCAGAAACGAGGACTTATTAACGGTATAGGAAACAATTTGGAAATCATAACTGGAACTTAGACGCTAGTGATGGTGATACTTTAATGACTGTATCAACAAGATAACACATGACGAAAGCAAATTGAAAATTTACTAAGAACCAAATTTCAGTAACGACTTCTGTAATCAAAAACTTCAATGCAACAGTTCAGAAACTCCAAATAGACGAAGAAACGTTTAATAAGGACATTGCCAAAATCAAACAATCTATCATGTACATTTCAGACGATCTTGCATTTTTCGAAGCCTTAGTCAAACATTAGACCTATGCGAATCATTAATGGAAAGCTATGTCTTTATCCAGACGCCCTAAATGATGTATTGTCAGCAATATCTTTCGCTCGTATTAAAATGTTTACACAGTTCAATAATAAACCCCGCCGATTTAGTCGAATCTCTTCAACTTGTTTTCTCAATCTTTGCATAAAAATAATTTACCTTTATCAATTTACGCCCATAATATTGCCCATATATTGACATTATAGAGTTAGAAGCATTTCAGTTAGATACAAAAATAATTTTCGTTTTTGAAAATTCCTTTAGTGATCCTGAAACATTTATCCTTTATCGTTTATACCCAATCCCCATTCTGGACGACCGAACAGGATTCCATCATATTTTACCAACCATAACTAATATATCGCGAAGAATGATGATTCATTTTGTATACCACATTTCGGAACTTGGACAATTGCAAGCCCTTAAGCCGAGTTCAAGGATATGTTCAAGATGTTCTTCCGTATCCTATTGACAGCGATTCCATCTGTGAGGCCCAGCTTTTGAAACAGTCCACCTTTCTTCCAAAAGTTTTGCCAAACTTCGATACTGTATGCCAAAGACTACAATGTTTACGAAATCAGTTCAAATGTATGGCTAATTTGTTCCGATCTTCTACCAATCACCATAAAGTGTAGCGGCAACAACGTTGTAACCAAAACTATTGCAACCAATTCAATCCTCCAATTGCAATCAGACTGCAATGCATTCATCGCAATACTCGAATCCATTCAAAAAGGTTAATTGATGATTCCCAAAAATTACATACAAGAGCCATCCAGTTTCAAATACCCTACAACTGCTGTGAATCCATCCCACCAAAGAAGTACGTTCCAGATCTGAAACCCCTCGATTAAACAAGATCGACGCCGACGACCTCAACATAGCGCAACACAAGCTCAACCAATATTCCGACGAATTAGACAAATTAATAAACCACACCGTTTATTAAAAAACATACATCTTGGTTCACAATTCTAACCATTACTTCCATCATCGCATTAATACTTTTGTACATTTTCTACAAGTGCAAAAGCAGAAGGAAGTCCAGACTACTACCATAGCCACCACGAGTGATGACCCGCCATCACCTCCACCAATGCGAAGTCGAAGCGAAACCAGACGCTTCAGATTCTTCCCCAGAAGACGCCCAAGCCTCCAACTCCAGGACCCATAGAAGAAGATGACTAAACCATGGTCTGAAAAGTTGAAGCATAGCATCAACTTTTTCGGGATAAATGAGTTGTTATATAGAAATTTAATAGACTCTTTAAAATAATAAATTCTATATTATATTTTATAACATTGTAATTCATAACACATAACAGCTTTTTCTCATAATGTAATATTATACTTTTCTTTCAAATTGTCACGTAGCAGATCTCATTTCATATTTTAATCTTCATATAAATTACTTTCGTCTCGTATAGCTAAAATATGCTCATCTGCTGTTTTAACTTCACAGAATTTCATTGTTTAAGTTTATATAGAGTCGCACATTATTTTTATAATTGTTATTCCGACCTTCAGTCCAGCAGATGATTTTCCTTACTCATAGTCTTAATATTATTAGTACTCAAGTATCAAGTATTAAGTTTGTTAAATATAAATAATTGTTTTTAAAAGTCATTTGAAAGAAGTGATAATAAAATATATATATTATATATATATATATATATATATATATATATATAAAGTATTGTATGCTGTTTTCTTCGACCTTATTTATATTATATAATTTCGTTGATTGTATATTTTCTATAAAATATTTATTTTCATATGAAATAAACACAGTCTTATCAACTAATAAGATTTTTTTTTTAATATATTTTATTTAAAACACAAAATTCAAAAATTGATAATAATGGCCGTGGAATCGCTTCGCTTGTATTCATAATTTAATAAAAGCTAAAGTCAGCGAAAAGATATTCAAACGATACGTTCCCACCTTAACATCGAAGTAGTAGGAAGCTGTCAGCGTAATATGATACCGTTGCATTATACACGTGTGTACAATCAACACCTAACATCTCCCCCTTATTAAGAAAAGTTGATGTTACATCATCAACTTTTAAATCAAAATTGAGCTGTCCATGTGGGATCCATCTTGAATCACAGGCCTCAATTTTGGCACGAGTCTGGACATTGGTTTTGGGAAGGTCCTTAGGTTGTCTGAAGTGGAGGTTTCATCGCTAGGTGGCTTCTTGGTCAGATTAAGTCTGACTCTTCGTCGTTTAAGTGCTCTAGTCTGAGTTGTTCAACAATTTCTTCTGGCCTGTTGGGCTCGTTATTGTCTAGAGGAGTAGTTTATGAGATGGAACTCACAGAAAAATTTTGTAGTGATTCGATTTTTAAATTTGAAAAATTTACTATTTTAGGGATGGCATTCGCATTTAGAATGAAGGTTGGGAATTGGCCTTTGCTGTCCATTGTAACAACAGCTTTAGGGAGGTGGACTTTTTCAATTTCCATACTTGTTAGAAGGGCTTCGGTGTTCTTACGTTCGCAGCTTACTGTGAAAATTGGTTCGGTACGAGGTTCAATCGAAATTGTATAAATGGAAGTATAGGAAGCGGAACATAGTGTTGATTCACTGGCATTGATTGTATCGCCTGTCACTTTATACAGCGGAAGTGTCTTAAAGTTGGTTATTAATTGTTTTTTGTCAAAGTCAATAATGCAGTTGTAGTACTCTAGAAAGTTAGAGCCTATCAAACCGTCGAATTCTATGTGAAAGATGCGGATGTAAACCTTGTGCAGGTCTTTTATATTGACAGGAACTAGGGTCGATTCGTCTATAAGGATTTTCTGGTTGGTAATTCCCTGAATTTCTACGTTTTCCTGAAATCTTTCTCTGAAACCGGTGCAGGTGTCTGGTTAGAAGATAGAATGACCAGCACAGGTATCTATTAGGAGTTTATATGTGTTAGAGGAATCGGTGATGTAGTATAGATTTTTAGAATTTAAGGTCAGAAGCGGTCTTATAGAAAGCTATGTTCGGGGAAGTTCAAATTCGGGTCGAAACTGTCTAGATTTAGTGTTTGAATTGGGGTCTGAAGTTCTGAGATTTCCGGGGGTCCCGTTTGGAAAGGGAGGTTCTGAAAATTTACGAGGGAAAATTCGTGTTCGTTTTCAAGATATTTGTCACATTCTGCGTTATCTGTTTTTGAGTAATAGTCATAATCAGTATGTGTCGAGTCGCAATAGTCTTAGTCTTTCGAAATCGGTATTTTGGTATTGACTTACGTTTACGTTAGTGTTGAATTGGTCGTACCCATTATTATAAGAATTGTTAAAGTGATGCGTCCGTTCTTGATTTGGTTTATATTGGTCTGAACTTGGGGGTTCTGCACTGGTGGAGGGACGAGGTTGTTGGGTATTGGGTTGGAATTGTGGCCGTTTCTGGATTTGGCCCGGTTGTTGTGAAAATGGGTTAGGACGTATGTTTGAAAAGTTTTGCCCGTAGTTTTGAGTTTGTTGCATTTGTCTCGATTTAGTGAGACATTCGTTAACAAAACATTGTTTTTGTACTGGAAACTGACTGGGCTTTCGAGGAGGTGGACCTTGGTTTCTAAAATTCGAAAACTTTTGAGTTTCTAAATGATGTAGTTGGAGTTCCCGTTTTATGCATGAAACGACGGTCAGAATGTCTTTAGGATCGCTAGCACGAACTAGTTGTCCTATCTTCGGCTCTAAACCTGTTAGTAGGTTATTTAGTGCCATGGCTTCGATCAAGTCGGTTTGTGCCTTTTTTTTCTGAATCAAGTTCTGGTTGTTAACCGCAGCAAGCATTTTTGCTTGGTGGGTTTGTAGTCTGTCTGAAAATGTTATGGGGGATTCAGTATTTAACTGTCTCATTCTTTGAAGATCCTAAATCAAGGCTGAGAGATCTCTAGGATCTCCAAAGTGGTTCTCTAAGAGTGTCTGAATGTCGGTTAATTGAGTCGGGTTGTGAAAACTTATTAGTTCGGCTGCTCTGCCGCGAAGTTTATTTTTTATGTGCAATATTAAAAGCACTTGTTGGTAGTCAGTTGCCATACTATACGCAGTTTGGCATGAAGAGATGAAGGTGTTTAAGAATATAGAGTTTCCGTCATATTCCGGAATTATTGAAAAAATTTCAGATATTTTGTATGGCTCTACAGTAGGAGTCGCAGCACCTTGCCTTGTAGTTGTCATTTCAAATATTCAAGTGTTACGAGAAATAAAAATTAAATAAAGCAGTAAAATGGAAGTAAAAATTTATCAAAAATCAAATTTATGGTATGAGTAAATTGGTTAAATAAATTCAATAGTTTGCGAACATAAAATAAAATAAAGCGAGGTAAAATAATGGAGAATAATAATAAATTCGTTTCAAAAAATTATTCAATAGCTTAAAATGTGGTTCAAGGGAATAAGAAATATATGGAAATTTTAAACGAGTGAACTGATAATAATAATATAATAATACATATAAAAATCGTATCAATTGATAAATAATTAAATCATGAACGAGGTGTTTCTACATACGTTATTACCCCAGGCATAGGACTTGTTCTGCTGAAGCGTCTACTGGTTAGCTGTATCGTTACGTGTTCCTGTTCTTCGCTGCTACAGTTGTTGTCTCAAACAGGAAGGTCTTGTCCACGATGATTTGGAAATCTCAACAATCAGTTAGTATGCACGTGTTCTAACTATGTTGGACAATCCTACTGACTGCGCCAATTTTATGTCTGATTTCACTTAAGACTTTTTAAAAAATACATTTTATTTAAAACACAAGTTCAAAAATTAACACTTTAACTTGAAAAAATAATATTATGTAAATTGAATATAAAAACTAAGTAGACAAAATAAAGTTATGTAATGACAACCGTGGGATCGCTTCGCTTGTATTTATAATTTAATAAAAGCGAAAAGATATTCACACGATGCGTTCTCGCGTTAACATCGAAGTACCAGGATGCTGTCAGCGTAATATGATACCATTGCATCATACAAGTGTATAAATTAACACCTAACATATATATATATATATATATATATATATATATATATATATATTGTAACGGATAAGTAGTTTAATAATATACCTATATTACAGAAGTTTTTGTAACTAAAAATATGATGACGTAAATAATAAAAAAATCAATTAACAACTTTTGAAATTATTTTGCTCTTTATTCTAGAAACAAACTAAAGAGAAATAAAGTAGAAAGTCGAAAATTCGAATCAAAAAATAATTTGGTCAACTGCGAGTTGGACTCGCATACTAAGGGCACCTTCAAGGTTCTAATATTCCAGTTTCAGACAAGCAGGGAATGAGTGCATTTTTTTATATTTACCCTAATATATTTTAAAGGAAGCGTTATAAATTTATAAAAAATGTACACTTGCATTTTCCACACATAGACTTTTCATTTTATCTGCTTCAGGATTCGCTTGATTTTTATAACAATACATATGTATTTAATTTTCTAATTTGGCCCACAAAAATTAACATTATAGTTTTATTTCACTAATAAACTTTCAGGGTAGCATTTTATAATCTACTGTCTGAATTTTGAGGCTCTGTAACTTGGAAGATAAAGCGCAAAATATGTCAAGTTTTAAGTTATAAATTATTAAATCTGGTATTCATATTATTTAAAAATACAAATAAAATATATTCTTGAAAATTTAAATAGTATAGTTTCTAAAGTGGGTCTTACGTCGATGTTTAATATTTTTGTTAATATTTTTTAAACAAATGATATATTGTATATGTATATTCCAAACCTTTCGGGGTCTAGATCAGACCCCATTGTCAATGGTTAAGAAACTACGGATTAAAAAGGGGGCACAATTCTAAGTTGTAAATTAAAATATTTGGCAATGTGTATTATTTTGATTTTTGACGTAACTAAGAAAATTTTATTTGTAATATACAGGGTAGCACAGTCATAAAGTTCCCTTCAAATTGGAAGAATTTGAAAGGGAGAACTTCTGAACTTTATGTGGCGCTCCTATGTGCGACTTTGTTATAAGATAGTGAATTCGCCAAAAATGCGACCAAAGAACTTTGGTGATTCAGTGATCCCATTAAAATCGTAAGGGAAAACCTATGAAAAACCTTACAAACTATCCCGATATTGGGTTGTTCACAACAAACAATTTTCTCAAAAAAGATTAAACCTTTGGTTTGGTGGGGTTATGTTGATGACATATTCGTTATTTGGGACCATAATCTTGAGGATTTACATGCATTACTTAACGACATAAACAATACAGAACCAGCTATTCAGTTTACACTAGAGCTTGAACAAAATAACAAATTACCATTCTTAGACAATTTAATAACCAAAACACAATCGACATTTGAAACAGAAGTTTACCGAAAACCAACTCATACTAACAGGTATCTCAACTCTAACTCTAATCATACAAGTTCAGTAAAAAGAGGTATCATTAAATCTCTATATGACAGAGCAAAAACCAACTGTTCTAATATCAATAAATTCAATGAAGAAAAAACGTTTATAAATAATGTACTTTCTGCCAATCATTACCCAAATAAATTTATTAATAACGAGTTAAATAAATGGAATGCCTAACAAACAACATCAAACTTCACCAAGCAACACTGACCCCCAAGATAATCACATTAATACAATAACTATACCATACATACAGGGTCTATCAGAAAGACTAAAAAGAGTGGGAAACAGATATAATATCAAAACATCATTTAAAACAAGAAATACACTAAAATCAATTATATCAAAAACCAAACGAAATAACACAACTCAAAATACAAAAAATTGCATTTATAAAAGCATGTGTGAATATAATATATTCTATATTGGAGAAACCTCTAGACCTCTGAATGTTCGAATAAACGAACACAAAAATTACATAAAAAAACGACAATTTGAAAAATCCAAAATTTGTGAACATGCTTGGGACCTTGGTCATAAAATTCTGTTTCAAAATTCAGTTATATTACACAACGAAAAACACAACACCAGAAGAAAACTAAAAGAGTCTGCTTTAATTTTGTTAAATGAAAACGATTGTACCGCTACTACCTCCGTAGAATTCAGTCGTTCCTGGTTGCCGATGATTAAGGAAGAAATTGCTAATGGTCATGTCCTTGTGAACAACCCAATATCGGGATAGTTCATAAGGTTTTTCCTAGGTTTTCACTTTTTCACATGATTTTAATGGGATCACTGAATCACCAAAGTTCTTTGGTGGCATTTTTGGCGAATGCACTATCTTATAACACAGTCGCACATAGGAGTGCCACATAAAGTTCTGAAGCTCTCACTTTCAAATTTTTCCAATTTGAAAGGAACTTTATGATTATATGATCTTTAGAAATTTCTGTGCTACTCTGTGTATTACAAATAAAATTTTCTTAGTTACGTCAAAAATCAAAATAATACATATTGTCAAATATTTTAATTTACAACTTAGAATTGTGCCCCCTTTTTAATCCGTAGTTTCTTAACCATTCTGACAACGGGGTATGATCTAGACCCCGAAACGTTTGGAATATACAGCAATTTTCTTTAAACTGTGGTGTTATTTAACAAAAAGCACTTAGACATACAATAATAATATTATTGAAAAATAAATTTTAATAAGTATAATTGTGATTTTCAAATTCATCTGACTCATTACATTCTTCCTTAGTTTCTCCCGTTTCGATAATGCCAACCAAGCTTTCAAGGTTTAACTTCGCACAAATAGAATCAGTTGTATGAAGCCAAATAGAAAATATCAATAGAAATATCAACCTGTTCCCAAGAAATCTGCCCTTATGTTAATAATTTTTTTTTCTTTAACCAATCAAGTGAAAGTAACTGACATCATCAAACCTGTTTATACCTGTCAACCCAGTAGTTCGTCCATAATAGGCAACCCAATGGCTGCACAATCTATACGTTTAATACTTTTACTCAGGATAAAATTTTCTAATTATCTTCATCATGCAACCATATAGTTAATAATCACTTTTTTAAATATTTAAAAATAGCCTGTCCAGGATTGTTTTAGCTAACCTATTTTTAATATATTGTCTAATATACTAAGTTTAGTTTATAAATTATCCACTCCGTCCCTTGGCGAGAAACGTAAAACATTTCATTCCAATACTACATCAATCAAGAATTCAATGCGAATTTTAAAAGGATCGGCCCAGCATCGGACAAAAGTTAGCTATTGCGAAGAGCTTATTTCGTGTTATTATTTTGATATTCGAATCAGCTGTTGTGAATATTTGATGTAAATAAAACTTTCTTAAAAGTGATAGTGACTATTAGTTTTACAATTTTAATTGAACCCACGGAGTTTATAACATTATTATCAAATATGTTTCATTCTATTATCAGTTCGTAGCAAGTCAACTTAGGTTCGGATCTTAGACTATTACTGTCATTTCTCATTATTGCAATTAGACATTGATGTACAGTTTGACATTAGTTCACAGTTATTACATATTCCAAAGCAATCTATCAAGGACGAGTTTAATAAGAATGAGTCACACAAAATAAGTCGCTTATTATAACTACTTGATTATGAATCTACAAGTCATAAAGAACTTTTTATAAATAATAACTTTTTTTCGTAAAATTAATAATAAAAAATATTCCATATAAATAGAACTTTAAAGAATTGTAAAAAAGTAACAAACCCTGATTTTCATCGCACATTCGTGTCATTCGATATTTAAACGTAGTATTCTACTAAAATCAACTTGTCTTACTAATAAATTTCGGTTTTGTAAAAAAATGACTTTCACTCTTGAGCAAAATTCAAATTATTTGACATCCCTACGGCTTACAAAATTTGATATTCGATGGTGATATTTTAGACCATGCGCATCTTTTTATGAAGCATAAGAAAAAACTTGTTGTAATAAAATTATTTATTAATAAAATATTTCGATGTGTATATAACCTCTTATATATGTATATATATATATATATATATATATATATATATATATATATATATATATGACTATCATATCTCTCAATTCTCTTAGGGCATCCACTATTCGCGAAGCCATCGAAATAGAGAAAAGACCTCTCTGTCTAATAATAATATCACTAAGATGTACACGAAATTAACAATATTCATAGTATTCATGCCTGTAACAATTCTCAGCCCGTTATTATAAACTTTTGTCACTATGGTCCGATGTGCTTCTTTTCAAAAGCCAATATAATCAACAATTATTTCTTACGAAATTTATTATTTTTGTAAATATTACTTAACAAGTCTATCTGTTTGATTAGCAAAAACGCGAGATGTTTATTTTTACAATTCGATATCATTAAACACTTGAGGCTTTGATAATTATGTGACTTGAGCACAATATTATCAATTATTTTTTTATCATTTCTACTCTTCTAAATCAAAGGTGTCGTTCAACAGACCGGCCGGCCTTGATCTCTTTCAATTTTGTTGCCAGGATACAAGATACAATTAAATTAATATGCAAAAATTTCGGCTAGTAAATTAAGAATATTAATTAGAAATTTTGGAGTTATATGATTTAACTATACTAATTTAGTGAAAATGTCATACTAGTAATCAATATTAATTTGTTTCATGGATATAATGAATTCCTACACATCTAATGCGAAAAAGCTTTTACTCCTGCTACTACTTCTTGTTTCAAAAATAAATGTCTCCACCTTTGCCAGGAAAGTTGGATGTTGAAATGAACAATCGAATCATAGGTTTAGCTGGGAAACCCTTAACTATTTCCAGATCAAATTTCAATGAGACATATTTGGTTTTGTTCCATTTTTTGCATACCTGGTGTATAAATACAGTAACAAACTCTTCGACAAATTAGAAAATACTGCTACTGTTTTTAAACAATTATGAGAACTAAAATAAACATATTCGATGTAAACAAGTGTTAAACAACTATAGCGTCACGAATCATATCCTCAGATCTATTTCTATTTGCTTTTATAAACATACATGTGAGAAGTTGAGAAGATTGGTAAATATATAATACTTTAGAGTCTCATAGATATTACCACATTACACTTTCTTTGCTTTTTTAGGTTAGTGTCAATACGTGAAAAATAGACAACAGGTTTCAAAATTTGCAGAAACTCTGGAGAGCAGTGAATTACAGTTAATAACCTTAGACTTAATGTGACTAGATGAAAAGTTATTGAAGATTTACTGGCAATGGGTAACGCTTTAATTAATTTGATCACCAAAGTAAATTGAAGGCTAAAATTTAATTGATTTAAATATCAAGTAGATCTTGCAGACCCCATAATGATCCCTAAAGTGTTGAAAAAAGTGGTTTTCCAATTACTCATGATTTTTGTAGCAAACGCAGATATGCTACATATGGATGTACATTTCAAAAACATTGCCTAAAGGAAGATGATCACATGTTCACAGAGAGAGAAATCCACAGGCGATGTCACAATTGCACACAGGTTCAGCAAATTGTAAAACGTACATTTCGTCGCGTAGGAACCACACCATAGATATTTATAACTTGAAACTAGAGGAAAAATAATAGGTCTAAAAACGGGTCATCTAGAATTCGCATGCTCCAAAAAAATATTATTATAAAATTTTATTCACTCCGTCCCTGGCAAAAGAACATCAAAACATCAATTTCTAGAGTCGTGAAAATGGGCAAGATCTAACAATCTGGACGCTGTGCGAACAAAGGTAGAACTACCAGAAAAATCTTCGTACGTATATAGCGTACGAAGCAATATTAATTTCAGTAGAGTTAGTTAGTTTATTGCGTTCAGCTTATTTGTTGTTATGATCTCGGTGTTATTATTTAGAATCAGCAGTTGGAGATTTTTTACTTGTAAATAAATCTAGAAATGGCAGTGAATATTAGTTTTTAATTAATTAAACCCACGCAGTTTATAACAATTTGGTGTCGAAGTGCAGGATTAAGTGAAGTTAAAAAAATAAAAGTGATTTATAGAAACCCGAAGTATAAAAAAGAAAAAAATGAACGAGACTCCCAAACAAATATTCATATAGGTTACGGATGGACTAGATGAAAAAATAACTCTGATCCTGGAAAAACGTGACAATAAAGAGAAACAACATCAACAGGAAATTCAAAAAAGGTTAGTGAAATCTATACATGACAAACAACACAATTTAATTAAAGGATTATTCTCGAAATTTGAAGAAAAACAGGAACAAATTGAATTAAAAACATAAAATGAATTTAAAATACTAGAATAAAAACGGCAAAATGATTTTAAAGTTTTTGAAGAGAAACAAGAACAAGTTGAATTATCCAGAAAAAAAGAATTTCAAATATTAGAAGAAAAAAGACAACTGCAATTTGAACAATTAATGAAACAGTTAATGAAAGAATGCAAATAGTGGAAGCAGACATAAAAGAAATAAACGACGACATAAAGATCCTAAAAAGTAATGTGGAGACTCTTGAAATCAAAGTAGATGACATCGATTCCATCCAGAGCCAGGTGACATTTGATATCAGTTCCATTAAAAACACGGTACAAAGTGAAGTAAGTGAAGGACAAGGTAAAATCAGTGCCATCCAAAACTAGATAGAAACAGAAATTTAAAAAATGCAACATGACTTACAGCGAGGAAAATACCAGAACACCGTGAGTACCAAAGGTTCCATTAGCAAACTACCCACATTTGATGGCAACTCATCTTGGCCCATGTATAAACGGCAATTTGAAACCGTGGCTACAGCTAATGGATGGGACAAATAAGAAAAATCTACGTCTCTTGTAATTTCCATAAGAGATCCGGCGTTAGAACTCCTCCAAAGCATTCCAGTCGATGAACAAGGCAAGATCATCGCCATCCCGGACAAAAGACAATCAATCCCTGAGCCAAGTATACCAGGTGCAACTAAGTGGAAAAACGCAAAAATCAAGATTTCGAAGCAGAGATTAGACGGTTAGTACACATGTCCTACCCAAACCTGCCAGAGGAAACCATCACTTGGCGACACAGAATTTCATATACGGCATCAGAGATGTGGAAGTACAAAGGAATCTAAGGCTTAGTAGCATCAAGAAGAGTAATGAAGCTCTACTTCAGGCTTTGAAGGTCGAAGCTGCCATTAACATGTCCAAGCCGACGGTACGAGCAGTTTCCTTCAACCAGGAAGAGTCGGAGTCACCCTTTCAAGAGCTGCTGGATGGTCTGAACAAACTATTAGAACGGTCACAAAGAACTGGCACCAGAGGGGCATGTTACCGTTGTGGACGGGCAGGATTCTTCCAACGGGACTACAGAGTGATGCTACCTGAACAGTCACCGATCAAATGACGAAACAACCACCTGTCCAGGGACCGTCAGCAAGACAGCATAAGGGGGCGGATGCTGACTGACCTTCCACCAGCCCCCAAAACGTTATCCATCAGGGGCACCATTAATGGCCGAGCAATTACCATCACCATCGACACCGGCGCCGCTGTATCGATTGTCAAGTCCAGAGTTTTGAAGGCATCGGAACTCCGGCCAGTCACCAACAACATCCAGCTCAGAACAGACACCGGCGAGTCCATGTCAATACAGGGTGAGGCAGATATAGTACTGCAGATAGGGGACAACAGAATCCGGCATAGGGTACTGGTAGTGGATATTGAGGACGATTTTATACTTGGTATGGGCTTAATCAGCCAACATGGATTTATGTTCGACCCGAAATACGACGTTCTTGGATTCCTAAATGAGGAATTTGTATTGACACGGCCCGTCAACAGTTCGGCGACCTCTATAAAAATTGTGGCTCAGCCAGAATTATCGGTCGATCGGAACAGATTATTCATGGGCAACTAGAAAGCAATCCTGGGTGCTGCGTTGGAATGGTGGAGCACGTACACTCAGCTTATGACTACTTCGTTGGACGGGCTATAGTTTAAACCGGACGAGATATACCAATTAGAGTCCTGAATTTGTCCAACAACGATATAAGAATTGCTAATGGTAAAGAGATAGCTTGTTTCGAGCCAGTAGAGACAATCATCAATTGCGAAGAAGAGTACCATAAGTCAGTGAAGGAGACAGGGCCCAGTACAGAGTTCCTACAACAGTTTGCTGACCATTTGATACACCATACACCAGAGGAACAGAAGAAAGCCAAGCAATTTATCACAAAGCACTGGCAAATATTTAACAGTAAAGATGGAACCACCGGTCTCACAAACATCATTTAGTACCTAATAGATACCGGAAAGGCTCAACCCATCAAAATACCACCTAGATGACTACCACTAGGGCAACAACAGGCAATCCAGGAAAACATCGAGTCTATGTTGCAAAATGGAGTTATTAAGCCTTCCATCAGCCCATAGTCCGCTCCCGTCGTGCTAGTTAAAAATAGGATGGAACCACCCGATTTTGCGTGGATTACAGAAAACTGAATGACGTCACGAATAAAGACAGCTATCTATTACCCCGAATTGATGACACTCTGACCACACTAACAAGCTCCCGTTGGTTCTCGACACTAGACCTAAAGAGTGGATATTCGTCAGGTTGGTCTATACGAAAACGACAGATAGAAGACACCGTTCTCCACCAGAAAAAGGGCTGTTTTAGTTCACTGTCATGCCCTTTGGGTCATGTAATGCTCCCGCTACATTTGAGAGGCTAATGGAGAATGTACTTAGCGGGTTAACATGAAGGACATGCTTAGTATACCTCGATGCCATTCTGGTCATGGGTCAGACATTCGACGACCATCTGAAGAACCTGGGTAAAGTATTCTCCAGAATTAAGAAAGTCAACCTGACACTCAACCCGAAGAAGTGTTGCATGTTCCAAACAGAAGTAGAGTTTTTGGGTCACGTCGTTTCAGTGTCAGGAATCCGCACCAACGAGGACAAAGTAGAAGTCATTCGTTATTGGCCAGTCCCAAGAGACAAGCATGAATTCCGAAGCTTCTTGGGTCTCTGTTCTTACTACAGACAATTTATTGAGGGATTTGCCACCATTGCCGCGCTTCTACATCGGCAGACCACTGAAAAAGAGACCTTCCATTGGAATCAGGATTGCTAAACGTGATTCAGACGACTAAAGGCGGTACTCTGTTTCATCCCCATCCCAGCATTTCCTACGCAGTCCGGCATGTTCATCTTAGACACCTATGCCAGCAACACAGGTTTGGGGGCCATCCTATCCAAGGTTCAAGATGGTGAAGAGAGGGCGATCGAGTACTATGCCGTGGATTCTCGAAGCCGGAAAGAAATTATTGCGTCACCAGAAAAGAACTACTGGCAATAATAAGAGCTGTAGACCATTTCCACAATTCTCTATGGTCGTTATTTCCTAATCCGAACAGATCATGCCGCCCTCAAATGACTGCTGGACATGAAGACACCGGAAAGACAACTCGCCAGGTGGATGGAGAAATTACAGCAATACGATTTCAAGGTTGAACATCGTGCCGGTCGTTTGCATAATAATGCTGATGCCCTATCAAGAAGACCCTGTAGATCAGAATGCGAATATTGCCTGAAGACTGGACAACGGAACAGTGTATTCAGGATCAAATGGCTGATCCAGACAACGAACCAATCCTGTCACTCAACACGAGAGAGGCACCCGGGTCACGATGGGACGAGGTAGCTAGATTCTCGGGCGTGCTGAAATCGTTATGGGCCCAATGGGACTCTCTAAGAGTAGAGAATGGAATGCTCAAGCGAGTTTGGGAAAGTACTGATGGCCGAGAAACCAAGTCTCAACTCATAGTTCCGAGGAGTAAATGATCTGGGCATAAATAAAACCCTAGACAAAGTTCACCAGCGGTACTACTGGGTAAATTACTTCGAAGACGTCAGAGCTTGGTGCCGGAAATGTGACACCTGTGCAGCCAGTAAGGGCCCGAAGACCCGGACCAAAGGCAGAATGCAGCAGTACAATGTGGGTGTCCCATTTGAGAGAATTGCCATCGATGTCGCCGGTCTGTTTCCCGAGTCGGAAAGGGGGAACAAATACATTCTGGTCGCAATGGATTACTTCAGCAAATGGCCTAAGGCATATGCGATACCTAATCAAGAGGCAACCACAGTAGCGACGGTGCTAGTAGAACAGCTATTCGGCAGGTTTGGCGTCCCTTTGGAACTGCATTCAGACCAGGGGAGTAACTTCGAATCGAATGTATTCTAGAAGGTCTATACGATGTTGGGGATCAGGAAAACAACAACAACACCATTGCACCCACAGTCTGACGGAATGGTGGAAAAATTCAACAGGACCTTGGAACAACACCTTTCCAAGGTAGCCAGTAATAACCGGAGTGATTGGCATGGGCATATACCCCAATTCCTATTGGCATATCACTTAGCAGCACAGTAATAGTACACGCCTGACTCTAGCCAGAGTCCTAATCGGAAAAGAGCTGCGATTACCCTGCGATTTGGCTTTTGGGTCCCCCGAAGAACCTTCCCAAGACTTCAACGATTATGCGGACCAGCTCCGACCTAACATGCTGGCAATACACGAATTAGTCCGAACGCAGATGTTGACCCGATGAAGACGCGATACGACCTCAAGGCCAATTCAGTGGGGTTCCAAGACAGGGACAAAATCTGACTGTAGAACTCCCAAAGGAGCAAGGGTAAATCTCCAAGTATTACACCCGCCTGGGATGGCGGGTGTAATATCCATATCCGTCAAAACCCCAGGGCTAATTTGAAGGAGGTTCATTTAGATCGGCTCGCTCCCTACCATGGAGAGGATGTTTTTGATCGGGACTATCAGAATTAAAGGGAGGGCAGTGTTATAAACTTTTATCCACTCCGTCCCTGGCGAAAAAACATAAAAACATCAATTTCTAGAGTCGTCAAAATGGGCAAGAACTATCAATCTGGACGCTGTGCGAACAAAGGTAGAACTACCAAAAAATTCTTCGTTCGCTATATCAAGCAATATTAATTTGAGTTAGTTTATTGCGTTCAGCTTATTTGGTATGATTTCGGTGTTATTGTAAGGAATCAGCTGTTGGAGATATTTGATTTTTTATGTGTAAATAAAAGTTCTAGAAAGTGAAGTGAATATTAGTTTTTAATTAATAGAACCCACATAGTTTATAACAATATGAATATTAAGTACAAAATATGGGTACTATTTATAGACATATGTAATGATATAACAACAAGATGACCGATAGCGAATTTTGAAAAATGAGATGGAAAATGCTACTAAAGAACTAAAAGTTAATACCTGAGATAAAAAAATGTATGATTCTAAAGAAATACATCAGATTGGTTAGAATCCGTATTTACAAGTTTTCCTAAAAAATGGATTTATGTCCTTTATAGACTTTAAGAAGTCGAGTCTAACATTCGACATTGTTTGAAGTATCTATCAGAATAAATTAAAAACTTTACTTCGAAACATAAGCATATAGCGAGGTGTACTGAAAAGTTACGTGCTTTCTTTAACCCTTTTTATCCGTTTCTGGGAGATAATTTTTATTAAAGCTGTCGAAAGCATAGAGGAAGATTTTAGAGTCGATGAGGATAACAGAAATCGATACTTCAGTGATATTATAGTTATTGTAGATGCAGTATCAGGGCTTCAGAAATTTTAAAAAACCAACCTCCTATTTGGGTCATGTTTTGAGAGGTGAAAACAGAATTTGACAGAATTAAAGTAAATATACAAGGCACGCGCTACTTTTTAAGAAAAACCTTGTAATGGTTGCACAAGACACTTCACTAGACTGGAGTTGAAATAGTTGAAGAGGGTTGCAGAAAAGAGATAAGAACTCAACACTGTGATCACCATCCTTCAGTAATGGAGATGACACAGAAAAATGAAGAAGAAGAAAACAATTCTATGTTTGTCAGCCATGCCATTGAAAGCCAGTTTTTACAGCAATTTTCCATAAGATTTTTTGCGAGAACTAACTGTAAGTTATATAATTTAAATTTAATTTCAATGTTTTCCTGATTTTATAATTAATTATATAATGACATATGTTTGTCATGCTCAAAATAAGACATAGATTAAGTAGGATTTTTACTAGTACTCATATACAGATAAATAACTAATATATAGCAAATTTCATCGCGTAGTCCAGCCAATGACCATTTTCCCGGGTAATTTGTATATGCCGATTTTCTAAAAATTTGGATATGAGTAGTAGGTACTTACCCTCTGCTTCAATCTGTGCCGGGGTTGAAAAATATTATATGAAAAAAGTCCACGTATGAATAAAGTTTTTTTCTGAAAGTCAATTCTGTTCGAGTTAATCGCGTGTGAAATTATCGATTTTTCAACAAAAAAATAACATGTTTTCATACTATCTTTCGTAAATAAAAAATTTGCACTTTATGAAAAAATTATTTGCATCACAAAAGTAGCTTATCAAAAAAAAAGTTGGGTTTATGGTTTCTGTAGAACCAATACAAAGGGAGTTACAGCTTGTTGAAATTTTGTTTTATTTGTCAAAACAAAAATTGAAAGGTTTATCGTGAAATAACTGGAAAATAATGTATTTTTCGGGAAAAGTTTTAAAGACTTTTTTAAAGTACTTTAAGTTTTTTTTGATAAAAGTCTCTAGCATGAAAATTAAGCGAGTCATGACATAAACAATGTTGATTTTATTTGTTTTTTGAGAAAAAAGTACAAATTACCCCCTAAAAATTAATTGCTACCACTTTACAAATCAAGTGAATTACTTATTTCAAATAGGCTCAGAAAATTTGACCGGTTTAAAGAAAGTAGTTATGAAAAAGGTCGAGCCGCAAGAGAATATTGTATTTTATTAATTTTGCAAAAATTGTCTTTTTTCAAAATAATTTGAAACTATGAGAGAGGCAAAAGTTTGTATGTTTAGTTTTTTTAATTAATGTTTTTTAGGATAAAAATTAAATTAGATATGACCGTTTAAAGCTTGTACAGGTTCGTAAATAGTACTATTAGGCAACCCTTTCAGTGCCAGCCCTTTCAAAAATAGGTTAAATACGTTTTCAATTGGCATGAGCTTTTAGGTTATAAAAAACCTACAAATTGGTGATTTGTCAAGTGGTAGCAATTAATTTCTACTGGTGTGGTATTTGGAGGGTAATTTGTACAATTTTAGGGTTCCTTTTATACAATATACGGATACCCTTATAATATCACTCCGGATTTCTGCTTCTGTCACATCACAGCAATCTTCTCCTAAACTACTAGACGGAAGAGGTTGAAATTTGGTATCAATGTATAGTTTGGTGACCCGATTAGAAGTACATATCGTAAATGAAAAAAAATTGATTTTAGGGGTACTTCTGGGGGGAAAACTAAAAAAATCGATCACCCCCCATATCTCCGAAACTACTGAGCCTATTAAGGTTGAAAAAAATAGAAAATATAGAACGTTGCGCAAACTTTACAGTAAAAATAAGGAGAAACCATTAGTATTAATTTTGGGGGGCAAATTATAGAATTAAATGAAAATTTAAAAATAAAAAATTTTTCAAACGCATCATGTAATATTTCAAATGAAAGGTCCCATTCAGAGGAACACAAATATATTTTTTTCATATTTAAAAAAATATATCAAAAAGATATTAACGAAAACATATCAAAATTTATACCCCCCCCCTTATCACCGAAACTATAAAACGTAAAGTTTTGAAAAAATTACCGGTATAGCGTATAGCGTCTGACCTGAAGTTTACTGGAAAAATAAGGAGAAACCTCTATTTTTAATTTTGGGGGGCAAATTACAGAATTAAATGGAAAATATAAAATTAAAATTGTTTCTAACCCATCATGATATATATCAAATGAAAGGGCTCATTATGACGAAAACAAATATATTTTTTGCATAATTTAAAAATTAATTAATTAAAAGATATTATCAAAAATATAAAAAACTTACCCCCCCCTTATCTCCGAAACCATAAGCTGTAAAATTTTGAAAAAAAAATACAGGTATAGCGCCTCACCTGAACTTTACTGGAAAAATAAGGAGAAACCCCTAATATTCATTTTGGGGGGCAAATTATAGAATTAAATGGAAAATAAAAAATTATAATTGTTTCTAACGGGTCAAGTAATATATCAAATCAAAGGGCTCGTTATGACAAATACTAACATATTATTTTATTTTTTTAAATAAATATTTTAAAATATATTAAAAAAAAATTACCCATCCTCCCCCCTCTATTCCCCAAACTATAAGACTAAAATTTTAACGCATCATGTGATACATCAAATGAAAGGGTTTATTATGAGGAATACAAATACATATTTTTCATATTTTTAAAATTAATTGCTTACAAGATATTAACTAAAGATATAAAAAATGTTCATTTCTCACTTTATTTCCGAAACCATAATACCTTAAATTTTGAAAATAATTAGGGGTACTGGTGCTCACTTGAAATGTATTAGAAAAATTATTAGAAAACCTTCATAGTAATTTTAGGGGCAAATTATACACTTAAGTGGAAAATAAAAATTCAATTTTCAAAAGGCTCATTATGTGAACTACAAATGTATCATATTTTTAAATCATTTGTGTGAAAGATATTAACAAAAATGTTAAACATCGACTTAATTCCCACTTTAGAAACTACACTATTTAAATTTTGAAATATTTTATTTGTATGTTTAAATAATTTGTATAATATATTTAATAATTCATAATTTATAACTTGACCTATTTTGCTCTGTATCTTCCAATCTACAGAGGCCTAAAATTGAGACAGTAGATTATAAAAGACTTCCCTGAAAGTTTGTTAGTAAAATAAAACTCTAATGTTAATTCTTGGGGGCCAAATTAGAAAATCAAATACATATATATTCTTATAAAAATCAAGCGAATCAAGCAAATCCTGAAGCAGATAAAATAAAAAGTCTATGTCTGGAAAATGGAAAATGAAAGTGTATATTTTTTATAAATATCCGCTTCCTTTAAAAGATATTAGGGCGAATATAAAAAAAAATCACTCATTCCCTGCTTGTCTGAAAATGGAATATTAGAATCTTGAAGGTGGTACGGAACTCGCACTTGACCAAATTATTTAGTCAAATAACAAAAAAAAACAATCTTATTTATGTCATAACTGGCATAATTTTCATGCTAGAAACTTTTGTAACAAACTATTGTTTAATTATAAGATTTTTCAAGCACTTTAAAAAAGTATTTCTAAACTTTTCTCGACAAATTAACTGTTTTTTAGTTATTTCAATGCACACCTTTCAATTTTTTGTTTTGACAAATAAAAACAATATTTCAACAAGCTATCACTCGGTTTGTATTGGTTCAACAGAAACCATAACCACAACATTTTTTATAAGCTACATTTTTGATCTAGATGATTTTTTTTCTCACGTGCATATATTATAAGTTGTTTACTTATGAAAACATGTTTTTTTTTTGTTGATAAATCGATACCATCACTTGCTATTAACCGGAAAAAAATTAAGTTTCAGAATAAACTTTATGAAACAAAAGTTGTTTAAAATTAGTTAAATTATTCAGACCCGGACTTTTTTTCAATATTTTGAACCCCCGAGAAGGGGTCGCATTCCCCCCCCCCCCTGCGGGAAAAAAGCAACCTCCGGCACAGGGTCAACTTTGAAGTAGAGGGTGAGTAGAAATTAAATCCAAATTTTGAGTAAAATCGGTGCTGCCTGGACAAATTACTCATTATTACCGTTTTTTATCTTAATTAACTGGACTAGCAATAATACTTACAGTATTATAATAAAACAAATTATTAACAATATGCATCAAGGTTTATTATAAAGTTTTTAACTATACAAAAAAAGAATTAGGCATACATTTTCTACAAAGAACTAAATATCAGTTTCCCTTTAAAGATGATTTAGTACTAATATTTAATATAGCCGCTAGTAATCCTCTTAACGGACTTTCCAGTAATATATATACTACAAATCCAAGTGCAAGTGAAGCCATCAGGTCTATAAAATAGGTTTTACACTGAAACCAAATTTTTCATGTTATAATATAATTTAAGAAATCAAAATACCAATTCTATTACCAATGTGTAAAAAGACATTTCGATCATTTTGTCAAACAACAGTTCCCTCCCGAATGTTGTCCAATAGTGAGTTATATAGATGGAATAATTTAATTTGGCAAGCAATTCAAAATGTTTCCATTCTAGAATCCTTTTTACCGTACCTGAAATCAAAGTAATTTAATTAGTAACAAGCCTACTTTATTTATTACAAAAAATCTGCATGAGCTAATACAGCGGGTAGAAAATTTCCAGTTTACATGCGTTGAAATTATTTAAGTTATTCATATAGCATTTGTTTGAATTGGTTTGGCTGCTTGAATTGTGAATGAAATGTTGAATTAAATCTTTGATTTTTGTAATTCTGCTTACTTAAAACCATTGTGAGACTTTACATGTATATATATTTTAATTGATATACAGGGTGGGTCAATCAAAATCAAACATGGATAATATTAATATATAGTTCGTTTTAAAAAATCTTTGAGACCTGACGAGTTTTGTATGGAGAAGATTTTAGGCACATAATCAGTCTTGTCACGTCAAACCATCAGCGTCACCACCAAAATTTTAAGTGGAAAATGGGCACATTGGCACCTTATTTGAAAGGTAAGCAAAATCTCTGTTCAACGTACCTTAAGTATGCAAATTTCATGCAGTCATTATTAAACAAATAAGGGAACAACATTAAAATGATTTTACTGCTATGGCTCAATGAAAAAATGTTACAATCCGTTGAGTGTTATTGAGTGTTATTTCGAACAAGAAGTCATTCATGCCTGTTTTTCAACACTCTCATTTCCACAACTCACAACTTTAACCATTAAATTAAAATGGGGTTAATGAGTATGTGATACCTCTTTTAATTTGTTCCTAAATTCTCTTTTCAACAAGTCAAATATAAAAAATAAAAAATCTTTTCTGCATTTCTTATTAGATTTAATGTTAATGTAAGTTCTAGATTTGATTGTCTGATGAAAATAGTTGTAAGATAAGAACCATTTTTTTAAGTTTTTCTGTTTATATACAGAATTTATATATATATATATATATATATATATATATATATATATATTGTATTCCTTAGAAATAATAGTCAAGTACATATATTCAATCTATTTCAATATAGTATCTCGCAGGATGTTGCATCTTACAAAAACATATTGTTATGTACAGTTGGTTTTTCTACTGCCGAAAGAATATCGTTGATGAAACTTTATTATGAACATGAAGATGTGCTCACCTTGTAACAGAGTTATTTAATGAAATGAATCCTGAATTGAAAAAAATATCTGAGCTGGTCGCAAAGGTTACGGAAACGGAATTTTAAGACACATAAATTTCAGATTTATAAATTCGTCTTGAACAACAGTTAAACGAAGATTTCTTTGAAAGACGTTTAAAAGTTTGCTTTTTGTTTAGATTCTTAGTATTCAACGTTTGTTTCTCGGACTGATAATCGTCACAATTGTTGGTCGAACGAAAATCCTCCTTATATTTCATTAAACGTCTGGATTAGAATTTATGGCGATTGTTCAATTTGTCTTTTTTCACCAGCGACATCGGTGGTGACTTATTAACTACCTACTTAATTGGTAAAAGTTGTTAGGTTTTGAAAAGACATTTTTTTAATTTTAATTTAATTATTTTAAGCATTGCAGCTTATGCGGGAGTTAGGAGTGACAGAGTTAAAAATAAGGTACAATACATGTTTTCACAGAATGAAAATCATTTTTCCATCGCCCAATATTTTTTCGTTTTATTGTTCTACCCTATTTTTTCCAGAAAAGACAAAATATAGAGGCGTTAAAGAGAGTTTGGTTACTTTTGAAATATTATGATTTATGATTGAGATGTAAACGAATACAGGGTGTACGTGTGCGGAGTGTACCATAATTGCAATTCATTATGTTACATTCTGTAAATTAAAATAAAATTAAATAAATATACCTTATACTATTAATACACTTTTATCGAAAAATGTGCTTCTGTTGGAAGTCCCTTGACGTTATTAATGTAAATTAAATTGTGAAGTTGGTTTGGTGCTAAATAGCTTATGATTAGATTTATAAAACTATAATTTTATCTCGATTCGGTGACAAACGCCAGAGGTATAACCAAGTGCAACCAATATAAGGGGAGTTTACATTTCATGTAAATCTATATAGTTTTACTTGCGAGTGCTTGCTGAAGCGAAAGTTGACAAACTTCTGGTAATAAAATATGCTAAATTTAATTTTGTTACTGCATCCAAAAAATCTATATTTAGGAGATAATTTTACCAAATTTCTTCTAAACACTTCGTTATGCTTCTAGAATAATATCTCAAAATTCTCAGCGTAATAAATATTCGGAGCAAGAATATTGAGCTAATATTGAGTAAACAAATAAAGGTCATGAGACAATGTACAAGGTGTCTGGAGAAGAGTTTCAATTTGAATGATCGCCAGAGGTTTCCAGAGAATAAATAATCTCCGCTGGAGTTGTAGGTATTTTACACCAAACTCAGTGAGGCCTTCGTACCATGCGCCAGTTATCATTGTAGTTATTAGATACATGCGCTAACTTGTATTTAATTTGTTTGTAATTATAGCATTCGTCAAGAGTGTACTTAAATTCGTGGTTTATCGTGCCACTAGACCCACCTTTCTGCTCAGTCCAAGTCTAGCCGTAACTCTTATCTCTAGTTTTCGTCAGCTAGTTCAAGGTACTTTATGTTCTAATTGGATTATTCTTTTACTTGAGCCTCCTTTATCCTCGTTATTCTGCTGATAAAAATACAGATTTTATTGTTTTGGCTTCATCATTCATTCATCATTCATAACATGTATGGTGATTTCTGGGTACATTTTCTTCCCGATTTTGTTTACTATTTCTGTTCTAATCCATTCGAATTTCTTTCATTAACAATAAGTTTGCTTATCAGTGTCTTTTAGCAGACATTCAAACCCTGCCTTTGTGGTTGTTTATATTTCACTATGGAAACCCTCGTGACCAGATTTTTCTATTGTTTTACCCACAGGAACTCTGTAAGTCGTTGGTCAAAATAAATACCAAGAAATTTAATACCTTTTTGCTTGATTTTTATTGCATTTCTGATTTGTTCTCCTTAGAAATTGTATAAGGCTTACACCCAGAAGATTACCTCTGGTAATAATCCTCGTTCTGTAACTGTTGAGCGAGTCAAGAAAAAGAATGGCATTACCTTTATGTCGATTACAGAATATGACTGCTGCCGTCAATAATAGCAGTTAGTTATTTCCCCATCTAGATATTAGAGTCACGAACCTGGCGAGATCCTGTTCAGCCCAAAAAGTGTATTTTGGTAGTTATAGGATTCATGATGACGAGATTCTTCAGAAGAAAAGAGCTTTGTGAATATCTGTAATCCTCTTGCGAGCTAATGCAATGCGTTTGGACTGGCTTGACGTGGAACAAACACTTTTATCAAAGAAAAATTGACTCATAGGCCACATAGCTTAAGAATATTCATAAATATAATTTACAATGATAAAACGCTAACGCCTGCTCAATTCGTAGATATTTTCCAGTTATATAAAGAAGTAGATTTCTTAAGATAGGTCGCACCAGAAATAGAAAAAAAAATCAATAAGGATATGGTTGAAGCAATTCGCCATTGGCCAGTACATAAAAGTATGTATGCACTGCGGAGTTTTTACTCGATTTGTAGAAGAATATACTGCTTTCGCTACTTTATTATATGGCTGACAGTGACGTTCATTTAGGCAACTGAGACCAGCTCAATATTCGGTTCCATTATAGCAACAAGTCTTGCCGAGTCCTGTTGCTGCGACTCGGCATTTCGAGTAATGGAAAGAAATATTTTAATATGACTTCCCAATTAACAGTATTTTGATGTAAGCTATAAATCTTGCTTAATCATTTACATATTTATTACGTTAGTATATGAAATTGACTTCGTTGGAAAATTTAAATAAATTTATGACACATTTAATTAAATATAGTAAATAAAATTCCTTAATTAAGTAAATGTATATCTATTTATACATACCGGTTTCTTTATTGAAAATCAATCCAAGTAAGAAACATGCAAATCCTGCATTAAAAATGGGTTTCATGGATGCTCCTATCATCGCTTTAACAACAGGCGAATATTCGAAAGTTGAGACAAAAATTATTAAAAGTGAGACAATACCACATTTCGGAACCCACTAAAAGGATCATTTAATGAATTTAGTAAAAGTAAAAGTAAAATGATATAAACAGTTGTTATAAATAAATATTTTGGCACTATACAAATTATCAATAAGCCATTCTACAAACTGGTTTGCACTCTAAGTAACCCAACACTTGTACAGTGCGTCCCATGTCATAATTATAACATGAAGTGAAAATAAAAAAAGAAAAAAAAAACAAAACAAATAATATATGTTACGTCGATAACAAAATTAATTATTTTTAAAAAAAATTTATTTTTACTTAAACACTTTTTCAACTTTTACACTTTGAATTAGAATTATTACAATTAATTATGCCGAGATTTTGCAGTCGAGGGAGAGAGATCAGAAATTTAAGTAACTAATATAATGCTAGTATCGTGGTTGTGCTAATATCAACTCTCCTACAACTTTACAAAGAATTTATAGGTTCTGTGATGATGACTAAGGTGGCCTTAATAACACGTGCAGATTTACTTGAACAATAGAATACTGTTAGCTATTAAGCTCACCTCTAAATAAGCAATTTTGGAGTAAACAGAAATATCAATTACTTGAAAGGAAATATTATAGATAAGCTACAATATTGCACAAAGGGGTCTTTCATAGTGATTCACGTAACAACTTCCCCCTATACAAAAAAGTGATGCCATGCATCAAGTTTTCAGGAATAAAATCAAAAATAGATATAATTTCAAAAAATTCAAAAAATAATAAAAATAAATACATTATAAGAACATCAAAGTGTAAGTTGTACAAAATTATATATATGCGAGTAAAATACAATAATATAAGTATATATGAGAATAATATCAAAGGTAAATGAGTATATATAAATAAAACATAAAAAATGGTTAAAATGTTAAAAATAGAATATCAAAAATGTTAGGATTCGAAAAATAACTAAAGATACAATTTTTGTGTTATACATACATATTTTAGGAAATGTCTTTGAGTGGCATCTCAGGGATTCTTCTTCAATCTGCTCACCAAGGTGGATGCTACTCCTTCTTCTGGGTATGAAACGTCTAATACGTCTTTGAAAGACGCTAGGTACCATTGGTGGTACAGGTGGATCATCTGGTCCTTGTATGGAGATTAGGTGTCTTCTGCGTCTTCTTCTACACTTGCAGAATATGTATAAGCAAATTAGAGCAACGATTATGGTGATGGTAAATATAGTATACCATGATAACTTTTTGGTTACTAAGGGTTGATTAATAATTTCATCTAATTGATCGGAGTATTGGGACAACTTTTGTTGAGCAATGTTTAAATCGTCTGTATTTACCTTGCTTAATTTCAATGGTTTCAAATCTGGAAGGTTGATTTTATGTACTAGATCTTCACAACAGCTGAACGGTATGTTTACTGGATGGTTTCTATAGGTTATATTTTGGTATGTATCCAGTAACTGTTTGGCTTGGACTCGGGTGGATCCGTTAAATGCACTACATTTTGGTTGTAGCTTTAAAATAGTATTAACGTTTACTATTTTTGTGATAACTTCTCTTCCTTCACATCTAACGGTGATCGGTAAAGGTTCTGATATACTTATTATTATGGTTTGGAGCAATTGATTGGATATTATACTCCTTTGCATAAATTAATATATTCTGACAAGTTTTTGGTAAGTAACTGGTTTGTTTGAAAAACTGGGCTTCACAAATTGCATCACTGTCGATTGGATAGGGCAATATGTCTGGGCAAATTTTTGTTCTTCGGTCTATAGACTTGCAATTGTCCATGTTATCAAGAGTTACGTAAAGTAGAGAGTCATCGTCTCTAGCAATATATTTATGACCAATTTGAAGCATATGGTGTAGACCTGTGCGATTATCAAAAATAGGAATCGGGTATAATTGGTAAAGGATATAATTTTCAGGTTCTACCAAAGGTATTTTTAAAACGAAGACGATTTTTGAATCAATTTGAAATGCTTCTAATTCTATTATTTCAACATACTGTGCCACAGTTGAAGTATAAACTGGTATAGGTAACTCATTTTTATACAGTGATTCAGATATCTTTTGTATTGAATTTAATAGATCATTGGGTGATATAATTGAACTGTGTAAAATTTTAAGTCTGGCAAATGAAATAGAATTTAAAATGTCATCAAGAGTTTCTTCGATAAAAACATAACTTGTCATCAATGATTCGCAAATTTCTAATACTTTTATTTGCGCTTGATAAAAGGCTAAATCATCTGTAAGGTTAAAAATTGCGGATTGAATTTCTTGAAGATCTTTGTTAAATGTGGACTCGTCAATTTGTAACTTTTGTATCGTACTATTAAAATTCTTAATTACCGACGTAGTCACTGAAATCTGATTCTTTAATGAATTTTCTATCTGGTGTTCGTCTCGCGTAATTCGGTCAATAGACTGACTATAATATTCTCCATCAGATGAGTCTAGATTTCCTGATATAGCTTTCCATATCGTACCTAATCCGTTAATAATGCCGCGTTTGCGTCTGTTTGAACTTGAACTTATATAACTTTTGGTATCAGCAAATATTTCCTTATATTTCTCATCAACATTGTTAGCAATTTGATTTAAAAGACTTTAAACGCAATCATTCGATTGTTGTTTTCTTTGAGTGAGTCTAGCAAATGATCTAAAATTTCATCGTTGTTTGAAATCGCTTGTTTAATATGACTAAGTTCTTTGTATACTAAGAGTGTCCATTTTGAATTTGATATTTTTAAATTACTTTCCTCTTGGAAGTAAACACCGATCGTATTATTTACTGGTGAAATTAGATATTGGCATCTTGAGATGGTGATTATCCACCAAAGGATTAAAATTCTGAAAAGAAGAAATTCTAATCAAAATAGGGTTTAAGCCTATCGAAATTTACTTTAGTAGTTTGATTAGTATTTGGATTAAATAATTTTGCTGAGTTTTGATAGAGTTCTTTGATTTCATAAGGACCATTAAACTTATTTTCCGATTTATTTTTAATTTGAGATTCTTTGAGGTATACTTTATTTCCTATATTAAATTCAGGTTGGTTTTGGGATACGTTCTTATCAAACCGAATTTTTGATTTTTCTTTTTGATTATTTATTTTTGCTCTTGCTATTTTATAATAGTGTTCCATACGATTATTTAGATCTCTAATATATTTAGAAATTAGGTTTTTTTGATTGTATAACGTTTCAGGGGGTCTACTTGACGTGTGCCCGAATACTAATTCATATGGGCTAAATCCATGGGTGTAACTTTTTGTATTATTGTAGCAAATGACAGCGTAGGGTAAGACATTAAAAGGATGTTCTTCGGGATGTTCGGCTGTATTGGCACGAATCATTTCAGAAAGTGTTGCATGAAAACGTTCGATTGAACCATTGGATTCTGGATGGTTCACACTTGAAAAAGTTAGTTTAAAATCATAGAGTTCTGAAAGGTCTTTCATTAAAGTATTGTTGAATTCGGGGCCATAATCGCAATGTATGCGCAATGGTGTGCCATAATGTTGAAAATAAATTAACAAGGTGTTAACAACTGAGGAAGCTTTCTTATCATTC
The DNA here is from genome assembly GCA_034190945.1 of Octodonta nipae. Taxonomy (NCBI): domain Eukaryota; kingdom Metazoa; phylum Arthropoda; class Insecta; order Coleoptera; family Chrysomelidae; genus Octodonta; species Octodonta nipae. Next base: position 95,220,275 of record CM067219.1, read on the forward strand.
AGTGGATATGCTTGAGTAAATTTCGTTAATTCGTCGCGTATTGTTAGTGCGTAATTTTTGTCAGGATATTCGAATATGTCTATATTGATTCGCTCAAAGGGAGTCTTTGGTGTTTCTGTTATTACGAAGGGTGCGCTTAAATTCTTTCTGCAAAATTTTACTTTTTGGCAGATTTCGCAAGATTTTATAAAATTTTCAATATTTTTAATTATTCCTGGCCAATTATATTTTTCTCTAACGCGTCTCAGAGTTTCATTTATACCTCTGTGTAGATTATTTTTTCCACAATGATATTGTTCAATGATTATTGGTATCTGATCTTCAGTTGGAGTTGTTACAATGTTTTGACAAATTTTTATTTTAATATCTTTGTCAGCAAATATAAAAGATAAAATTTCAAGAGTTGGTAATTCAATATTATTTTCAACATAGTATGTTTCATTTGGATTAAATTGATCTTGTGCTTTGTAAAGAATGTAAAATAAATGAGGGACTATTCTTTCTGGGTCAAAAGGAAGGGGTATTATGAAATATCTTCGTTCTTTAATTGAACTACTGGAGAATATATTAATTATTTCAGTACTAAAGTCTGGATTTATTTCGAAAAGGTCATTTATGATTTTGTCATGAAGTTCTTCAAGTTTGTTTTGGCAAAAGAAAGTTACTATATTTTTATGGGTTTTATCAAGAATTTGGGAATTTGTTATCTCGATTTTTGAGTAATCAATTAATGATTTGGTTTTGTAAAGTTCAACAAATCTGTTATATTCTAAAGTCATTTTTTCATTTTCATTTTCAAGGTTTTGTTCTTCAATAAAGTCATCATTTGAAGTTTCGTCTTCGGTTAGGGCATGAATTTTAGTTTTTGAATGAAAGTTAGTACAGTCTTTGAAGTGATTTATCTTTATGCGTGATAATGCATCTGCATTGCTATTTTTCTTTCCGGGTTTGTAAACAACTTTAAAATTATATTCTTCTAATTTAATCCTCCATCTAGCATGTCTGCTACCGGGGTCTTTTATTGAGAAAAGCCATGTTAAAGGGCGGTGATCGATTGCGACTGTAAAGGTTCTCCCGTACAAAATCGAACGAAATGTCTTAACGGCCCATACTACCGCTAGTAGTTCTCTTTCAATAGTTGAATATTGGGTTTCTGCTTCACAAAGGGTTCTAGAGGCATAGGCAATTGGAAGATCTTTACCTATAGGTCCTTGAGATAAAACGGCACCTATTGCAAAAGCACTTGCATCGGTTGTTAATATGAATTCCTGTTCGAAATCTGGATACTTTAAAATTGGGTCAGAAGTAAGAATTTCTTTGAGTTTTTGAAAGGATTGTTTACATTCATTATCAAATAAAAATTTAACGTCTTTTTGAAGGAGTCGAGTGAGTGGCTTTGCTATTTTGGCAAAATTAGGAATAAATCTGCGGTAATAACCTGCTAAGCCTAGAAATGATTTTATTTCTTTTGGGTTTTTGGGTTCAGGAAAATTTAAAACACAGCTGACTTTATCGGGGTTTGGTTTAACACCATCAAGAGTAATGATATGACCTAGATAAGCTACTTCACGTCTTAAGAATTCGCACTTATCTGGCTGAATTTTGAAATTAGAATTACGAAGTCTTTTGAATACTTCTGAAAGTCTGGAAATATGTTCATGAATCGTGGGTGAGTATACAATTATATCATCCATGTATACTAGGGCTCTTTCATTTTGAATACCAAGAAGGATGTTATCCATTACACGTTGAAAAGTGGACGGGGCATTTTTTAATCCAAAGGGCATTCTTATAAATTCATAATGTCCGTTCTCAACTGAAAATGCTGTTTTAGGAATATCGGTTTCATTGATTTCTATCTGATGAAAACCTGAAGCAAGGTCCAGAGTAGAAAAATATTGACATTTACCTAGCTGATCCAATAAATCAGAAATATTGGGTAAAGGGTACTTATCATCGACGGTTAACTCATTTAATTTACGATAATCAATTACAATTCTCCATTTTTGCTTGCCTGAAGCATCGAGCTTTTTAGGAACAACCCAAACAGGGGATGACCATGGGGAAATTGAGGGTCGAATAATGCCTTGATTTAACATATTATTTATTTGAGTCTTTACTTCATTTCGATGAATCTGGGGATACCTATAAGACTTGGTATAAACAGGTTTGGAATTATTGGTGTCTATCGAATGCTTTATTTCATTGGTGAATGATAATTTGTCACCTTCTAAAAACAAGATGTCTGAAAATTCTAGACAAAGATTTGTAATCATTTCATGTTCTTCTGGATTTAAATGGTCAAGACGTAATTGGTCTTTTATTAATTGAATCCTATCAGTGAAAGCTGATTCATAAATATTGGAATTGAGATTTAAGATTTGGTCAAAATTATTTATTGGTTCTACAGAAAGGTCTGAAAAATCAACAGATTTTGGGACTGAATTTGCGTTTATGACTGATGTTAAAAATTCACCATTTGCGTTTATTTTCACAACGGCATGAGGTAATCTAACTTTCTCCTTTTCTTGTGCTTTAAGTATGGCATCAGTATTAGATAAATTGCATTTTAATTTGACAATTTGTTCTGTTCTTCCTTCAATTGAAATAATGTTTGAAGTTACAGGTTTAGGGACTTTTTTAGAAATATGACTTGTCGTAGCAATAAGATTTTTTGAGATTGGGTTTTGAGGATTTTGAATGGTTTCTTGAGAAGAGTTTTCTTGTCCGGCTTTGAATAATGGGACAGTTTTGAAATTGGTTATAAATTGTTTGGATTTAAGATCGATAATACAGTTATAATGATCTAAGAAATCAAGACCAAGAATTCCATCGAATTCAATGTCTAAGTTATAAACGAAAACTTTATGATAATCATTAGGGGCAAAAGGAATTAGGGTTGATTCTGTGATTAATAATTTTTCATTAGTAATACCTTGAATTGGTTTACTTTCAGGGTATCTAGGAAAATTCTTTACGACTTTTTCTTTAAAAATTGAGATTGAAGCTCCGGTATCAATTAGTAACTTGTAAGTTTGAGTTCTGTCAAAAATATAATATAAGTTTTTGGAACTTACGGTTTGTAAGGATTTAAATAAACTGGTTCGTTTGAGGGTTCGTTTGAGTGTTTGTGTTGAGATTCGTTTTGTTGAAAGTTAAAGTTTGTAACTTGTTTTGTATTTCCTCTATGTTGGGTGGTTGGTTTCCCGAGGCTAATTCTTGAAAGTTTTCTTCGTTTTGAGAAGAATTATTTTGATAATAATAGTCATCTTGAGAGTAGTCAAATTCTTGAGGATTTTCATAAAAGTCATCATTATAGTATTGTTGATAATTATTTTCGTAATCATCTTGAAAATGTTCGGTGTCATAATTATAGTTTGAAAATTCATAATTATGGGGATATTCATTTATGTGATGAGTTCTAGGATTATTAAAATTGAAATTTCTTTGCGGATTTGGATTATTTAATTGAGGTCTTTGTTGAGAAAATTGGGGCAAAGAAGGTCTAAATTGTTGGTTCGTTTGTTGGGTAAAATTATGTCTTTGTTGATTAAAATGTTGTGGGAAATTGGGTCTCGGTTGAAAATTTGTGTTTCGAGATCCGTTTTGGAAATTTGTTGGATTCATTTGAAAACGATTAAATTGGCAATTAGGGGTAATGTGTCCATTTCTGCCACATTTGAGACATTTTATTTGAATGTTGGGTTTTTTAATTGGACTCGTAGATTGTCCGTAGATTCCAGACAATTTTGGAAATTTTTGGTTTTCAAAATATGAGAGTTGAAGCTCGCGTTTTATTCTTGATAGTGCTTCTAATATATCTCGAGGGTTTCCTGCCCGAATGATTTGTCCTAGTCTGGGTTCTAGACCAGTCAAAAGGGTATTTAAACTCATTGTGTCAATTAAACTGCACTGAGCATTTTTCTGTTCAGGGGTAAGATTTTGGGATTTTTGTACGAATGCGTGCATTTTGGCATTTAAAACTTGTAACCGACTGACAAAGTTAAGTGGGGATTCATTTTGTATTTGTTTCAGTCTTTGTAAGTCTTGGATTAAAGATGAGAGATCCCTTGAATCTCCAAAATGGGTATTTAATAATTGCTTAATTTCTGGATACGTTGTGGGGTTTCTAGAGCTTACGAGCTGTGCTGCTCTGCCACGTAATTTATTTTTAATATGAATACTTAAAAGAAAACGTTGGTCACCAAGGGCCATATTATATGCACAGTCACATGCATTAAGGAATGATTGGAGGAAAATTTGATCTCCATCGTATTCTGGGATAATAGAAAAGATTTCTGATAATTTGTAGTTTTCTACTTGAGTTTCTTCGCTTGACATTGTAGCAAAGTTTGTTGAAATAACTTATAATTAAAACGTTTCTTAATAACTAAATCGCGTTTCTTAAAACTATATCGCTTTTTCTTTTAAAATTAAATATTTCCACCTTCGAAAATATTTCTCCGATAATAAAAATTCTTAAATATTTCCACCTCCGAAAATATTTTTCCGATAATAAAAAATAATCAAATATTTCCACCTCCGAAAATATTTGTCCGATAATAAAACAAAAATAATATTTCCACCTTCGAAAATATTTTAAATAAAAAAATCAAAACAAAATTCTTAAAATTATAAGGTTTAAAGGAATGATTGGATATTAACACTGATAATCGTAAAAATGCAACAAATTGAACATAAACATAAAAATTAAAGAAACGATTATCTCTTACTTGATCTCTCTTGTTTTCATGGAGCCTGAGCCTTTGTCGTGTCCACCAGCAGTGAGGCAAATTCCGTGTTCAACCGGCTTCTTTCGACGATCTATCTTGTCCTAGCAGTGAGGCTGTGGTCCGTGTTCAACCAGGAAAGTAGATTTTTGGCTTTGGTCCTTTGTTTCGGCAAGGGATTGGAATCCGCCGTTTCCAGTGAGCAGTCGCGTGTTCTAGAAACGTTCACGAAATCCGAATGAACTGCGCCAAATTTTGTTACGTCGATAACAAAATTAATTATTTTTTAAAAAAATTTTATTTTTACTTAAACACTTTTTCAACTTTTACACTTTAAATTAGAATTATTACAATTAATTATGCCGAGATTTTGCAGTCGAGGGAGAGAGATCAGAAATTTAAGTAACTAATATAATGATAGTATCGTGGTTGTGCTAATATCAACTCTCCTACAACTTTACAAAGAATTTATAGGTTCTGTGATGATGACTAAGGTGGCCTTAATAACACGTGCAGATTTACTTGAACAATAGAATACTGTTAGCTATTAAGCTCACCTCTAAATAAGCAATTTTGGAGTAAACAGAAATATCAATTACTTGAAAGGAAATATTATAGATAAGCTACAATGTTGCACAAAGGGGTCTTTCATAGTGATTCACGTAACATATATACATACGAAACAAAAAAACTTTTTTTTTTCTTTTTTTTCCTTTTTTTCCTATAATACATAATTTATAATTTTGAATAAATGCTGGTAGAGATTTAGAAATACTACATATAATGATATAATCAATGTTAATCGACTAGGTGTATAAACTTATTGTAATTTTTGCAATAAATTCTCTGGATAATTTAGCAAATTTTTTCACAGAAGTTTCATTCCTTATGTCAGTAGGTATTAAGTTAAATATTTTAGGGGCTAAGTATGTATAAAATCTTTTATTGATATTTTTTTGAATGCTAGGTATTTTAATTAACTGTTGAGTGTAACTTCGTGTTTCATAAAAAGTGTTTGTACATACTTGCAGTGCATTATGGTTCTTCTTTTCGGAAAATTATTTTGAAGATGTAGTTTTGAACGGTACAAAGGTCTTTTAAATTACTCTTACATAAACCACCCTATACCAAAATACCATACCTAAACAGCGATTCAACGAAAGCTTTATAGGCAACAACTAAAACTGATTTGCACAATATATCCCGTAGTTGATAATATTTATTAATTAAGCTGCGCGTCCATTTTGTTACATACTGAATGTGGTAATTTCACCTTAAATGCCTATCAATAATTATGCCTAAATATTTTGTGTGTGAGACTTCTTTGATAGGCTCGTTTATATTTTCAACTTTAATATTATTAAAGTGAGGTTTGTTAGTCTTATATAGACCAAATGATATATAGTTAGTTTTATTTACGTTTAAGGTTAGCTGATGTATGTCTAGCCAGGTTTTAACTTTGTAGAGGCGTGATTTCGCCTTTTCTTCGACACTTTCCCATGTTGTTCCCCTAAATATTATAACGGTGTCATCTGCGTAGGATACTATTTTTGCGTCTATTTACAAAGACAATAGTGTGTTTATATAAATTAGGAACAGAATCGGACTTAAAATCGTTCCTTGCCTATTTTCACAGGAGTGTTTTCACTTAAACACCCATTAATTTTCGTTTATTGCTCCCTATTTATTAAGTAACTGGTAACTAGCTTTCTCGCACAACCTCTAATACCTGCATAACCTAATACTTCAAGTAAAATATTATGATGTACGGTGTCGAAGGCTTTCGCCAAGTCCAGAAACACTGCAAGGCATTTTTTGCTGTTGTCGAGATTGTTTGTTATTTCTTTAACAACCGTATACATAGCATCTGACGTACTTTTTCCTTCAAGAAAACCGAATTGGTTTTTGTGGATAACATTATTTTGTTGAAAGAAAGTTACAAATCGCTCTTTGAGAAATTTTTTGAATATTTTTGTAATGTTGTTGATTAGACTTATCGGTCGATAGTTTAATATTTTATATTTGCAGTCTGTTTTGTGAATTGGCGTAATTACCGACAATTTAAATTGTGTGGGTACAATCCCTGTTGAAAATATTAAATTAATTATATGCTGAAGAGGACTAATAATGTAAATATGCATATCTTTTATTACTTTTGTTGCTATACGATCGGGTCCAGGAGCACAGTTGTTTTTGAGGGCTTTAATGTGCCTTATGATTTCGAGTTTGGATACAGGATTTAAAAAAAATTGAATGTTTTACGCTTCTAGTATTTACAGACTCTATTCTTTGTTTTGGAATGTTGTCCAGCATTTGCAATCCAATGTTTGCGAAATAATATTTACACAAATTTTAACAGTCATATCATATATGTTATACTATTTATCTGTGTATTTCAATGCGTTTCTATCAACTTCTTTTTATTCTGAGCAACTATTCCTTTCAACGATCAAGTAACATTCAGATAACCTAGAAAGTTGCAATTATATATAGATAATATATGCAGTTTGGAGAAAAACGATTAAATTCTCAATTTCGACTACCTTCAAAAATTTTCCTACAAATCTAACCAAGAAATTATCAGGTGACACAATGGATTTGTAAACCCCTACGGTTCAAAATCAAAATTTAAGTTTAACCATCCCACTTCGGGAAGTGGTCTGAGATGTGTTACAATTTGCTATTAGAGCACGTCACTGTAATTACCACAAAACAAAAATCAGACAGAACGGTGGATATTCTAGAATGTTCGTCTTGTACTAGAGAAAGATGATAGTATATAAAAGGGTGAAGGACATAGGCATGTTTGAAGTCAGTGGATAAAGTGTTTTAATTTTACTCTAGAAATTTTGCAGTATCGTGTTTTGAGAATATTTGAATGGAATTTTGAAGTATGAGCACACTAAAGAAACATTTATTTTGGAAATTCAAATTAAGTTATGCGAAAACCTAGTACATTACAATTTAAGGTATACAACAAATTATTCGTAGTGTGTAATGTCCCACCGACATGCGATAACATAAAGTTGGATAGTTGTTATCCAATAGAAATTTTTTGTAAAAATGAATAAGTATGCAAAAAAAATTCATCTACCCTGTGTGAGCTGAAATTGAATGTACGTATGTAACTAAATTGATATAAAGTGGAAATTAGGTGAAAATACGAAACGATCTTCATCTTTCATGTTTTAAGCTCATAGCCTGTTACACTACGTTTACTACACCCTAGCCACGTTTTCTATGATCTAATCTTTTAAAATTTTCATCTCTTCGTGTCTACTTTATTAGTTGATTGTTGCAATCCATATCTTGACATTATCGCCCCTCGCATAATGCTATTTAGTAATTATTACACTTTTTCTGTTCAGATTTTGCAAGTGTACATAAATATATTGAATTACTCTTTTGCTGGACTATATCTTAAGATGTATTTAAAATACATATTATTTTGGGAACACAACTGATTTGTTTTTGTATGTTTTGTACACTCAGGTTCAAATTTCCCTCTATATTATTCACTGTTTCCAATTGCAATACTGTGTCCAAATATAGGATGATTAATACTGAATTTGCATTTTTAAATAGAACAACCTGCATATTTTTACATACCTAGATCCTTCAGTCAATTTTATTTTGAGTTTATGTATCATTTAGGATCCCTAACGTTTGGACGTAATTAGATATTTTGTCATAATGCTGACGTCAAGAAATAATTAAATATCAGGGGTGTACGGGCTGTAATTGGGGGCAAGTACTGATCGACCGCCCTAACACAGTAATAATAACAGAATAATAAAGATAAGTTCTGTGTAATCGTCAGTCCTGTTTTGGAAAGATCAACCATGAGGTTATATGCATCTGTTTATAACAGTTTCTTAAGAACTGGATGAATCAAAAAGATTCCTTATTGCAATGAAGTTATATCCAACACCCAGTAGTAATGTTGGTGATCAGAAACAAACCGTCGGGTTCGCTATTAATCTTTATTAAATACAAAACAACTATTCAAAGTCTATGTTCAAAATGGTGACCTCCTTGTTAAACGCAAATATGAATTTGCTCGCCAAAGGTATTCTGAACCCTCATTAAAATTGTTTGGGTGGTCGTCGCGAGAGCATTCTATATTCTCATTTTATATCTACAGCTGTCATTGGTTGTTCAAAGTATATATTCGATTAAGTTACCCCCATAGAAAAAACTCAATGGAAGTTATGTACAGCGATCTTGCTGTCCAACGTATCCCATCACATCACTTTAATGCATGCAGTCACAACACGGGTACGGTGTTGAGGTGCACCATTTTGCTGACACTGCATACTTCTTAATTGGGAAAGTGAAATATAGTCTTGAATTGCAAATAAATGGTTATCTAAGAAATTAACGTGCATGTTGGAATTCAAAACAAAGGCAAAGACAAATGTACCAACAACATGGTTGGCAAAAATTCCTGCATAAACATTAACTGTACATTTCTAAGTATGTTGGTTGAAAACCTATGTACACCAGGCGAATTAGCTCATTTTTAAGTAAAAAAAATTATTATCTAAAGTCTGGTAGGTGGAAGTTGTAGAAGGGGTTATTACAAACAAGAGAAACATAAATGCAACAGCTGAAAAGTGGAAAGGATGATTTGGGGGTCGAGAAGGGGTGGAAAAAGGCATTATTGCGATTTACAGCCAAAGGTCTTAGAAAAAAAATTAAAAGTAAAAGTTGTAGATCTAAAAAAAATCATCATGTAAGTAACTTTTTCAAATAACCTCAAAATTAGCTCAGTAAACACAAAAAGCTGCATTTTTCGATTTTTATTTTTAGTTTCGGCAGAAATTGTTCTATTTTAATGAAACTTCCGTAGAAGGTAAATTAAAATATTTAAAATTCTTCGATTATGACGTTTTTTCTGTAAAAAACACTTTTTTCTAACAAAAATTCTACTTTGGAAAATTCTCGAAATAAGTTCCGTGGATGCTCATTTTTTTCGTTTTTACATCTGCTTTCAATTTAAATAAAAAAATAGTAATCACAATAAAGGAACATGCTCAAAAATGCTAAAAAGGGAAAAAGTACGTTTTTCAATTGCCCATTTGTCCTTAATTGTTCACCATTGAATTCTACGGAAAAAAATACAAAAGTAACAGTGTATAACTTATTTCAATAATAGTTTGTTATTAACGTGCAATATATGTTACATGAATTCTGGTAAAATAAGAAAAACCACAATTATGTTATTGAAAAAAATATATAATTTTAAAAATGATAAAAAAATTATTTATGAAAGGTGAACTATACATAAAATCATATACAAAATTACATTTATAATATTAATCTCCGTCTCTTTGACACAGTTGGAGGACAGAATACGGTGATATCTTTTGATGTATTGACATTAGTTTCTTCCTGATCTTCTAGAAAAGAGTGATCAGAAACACTTGCTTCGGATAATTCTCTATCTGAATCAATGCATTATTTTCAGTCACATCTTCATAATACCTTATATCTTGTGAAATAATGAATCGTGACAATTTATACATGAATGTGTGCATCGCAGCCCATGCATGCGACACCCACACCTATTATTAATAATTCTTTGGGAAAAACTGGAGCTTCTGTCGTATAAGGCATGAAAATTGCGGTATCCTTAATAGTGACTTGTTTCCGGTTGCATTTTTCTTATTACTGAGCTAGGTCTTTAACTGAAAATTTGCTCTATAAGAGCGTTGCGACTCCATGTGTTGGTACTAAATTTTCTAACTTAAAAGTGTTCCTGGCTGTCAAAGTTTGATATGGTTTTTGCACTTATACATAGCTTTAATCAATTTGCAGCCGATTTCAGCAATTATTTCATGGTCAGATAAAAATAAGATACATTTAATAAAGGAAATGTTAAAAATATTTACTTCAAGGCGATTTTTAGTAAAACAAGCAGAAGAAGATGCAGACACTCTAATAATTAACACATCAATAGAATTAGCTGAAGAAAACAAATATGTTAACTCAATAACAGGATACAATACACTAAAACAGTTATTGACCTTTTGGTGCTATTAAATCAATTCAGTCCGATGAATTCTAATATATATATGAAGAAATATTTATACGGGAAAACATCCGTTTGTTATATACGTTTCGCCAAGATCTCAGTTGGCATTCTCAATTCGTTGGGTGATATGAGAGGTGATCTGCCTGAGCTGTTTATTTTATATGACTCCGTCGGAGGTCGTATCGCGCCGGATTGGTCGGTATTGAGTCCGCACCCTTCGCTGCCGTGTTGGGTGTGTTGCTTGTTGACAAGTTTGTATTTTGCGTAGCTAATGGTGTCTTATTTTGATGTTTAATAATTGTCTTCCATGTGTTAGAGAGGTGCAGGGCGTAGTCTGTTTTGTTCGCTTGTCCAGTTTTCTCGATTTCAATAGCTTCTCGTATTAGTATGATTTTCTAGTAAGGAGTTTGTGAGATTTGTTTACAACTATCAAAATTGATTTTATGGCCCCATTGTTGCTTGTGCTCCTCTAAACAGGCTGAAATTCTCCTGTTCGTTTGTCCGACGTATACCTTATCGCACGTTCCGCAAGTTCTACTATATACCCCTTGGTTTTCAAGTTACACTTGTGCCTATAGTCTGGTGCGGTTTGTATGCTGTCGCTATGGCATGCCTTTGAAGAATTCGGCCAATTCTGTCCGTTGTTCCTTTGATGAATGGTAATACTACTTTTGGTTTTTCGGTGAGGTCATCTTTTGGTTTTGGCTCATGGTCTTGTTGTACTATTGCTTTTTTGATAGTGTGGTTTGTGTATCCGTTTTGTCGTAGAGCGGTTTTGTTATTGTCGTCAGTCAGTCTTGTGGATCTGGAAATTAGCGTGCTAGCAACTCCCTGTATTTAAGATGGGTGGTGATGAGATTTGTAGTTTAAATATCTGTTCGTGTGTGTCGGCTTACTATATACGGTGTGGTCGAACTGCCCATTTTGGGTTTTTTTTCTTACGAGAACTTCGAGGAAAAGCAGCTGGTTGTTTTCTTCAAGTTCTAATGTAAATTGAATCCTGGGGTGTATAGAGTTTAGGTGGTCCAGGAACTTGAGGATTTCTTGTTTACCAAAAGGCCATATGACAAATACGCCATCGACGTATCTTAGCCATAACTTTGGTTTCAAGTTTGCTGTTTGTAGTGCCTTCTTCTCGAAATATGTAATAAAGAGATTTGCCACCGCTGGTGATAGTGGGGACCCCATTGCGGCTCCGTCGGTTTGTTTATATATGCGGTTGTCATACGTAAAATAGATACTTTTTAGGCAGTTTCGTGACAAATCTATTACGAATTGTTGTGGGAAGTCTTCATGTTCTTATATTTGTCTTCTACCGGTATGCTTGGATATAAGGACTTAACATTGAAACTAGCTATGATATCTTCTGGTTCTATGGAAATGCTGTTGAGAAGGCGTGTGAAATGTTCCGAGGTTTTAATGTAAAAAATCTGCTTTTTCCACAATTGGTTGTAGGGTACTGGCTAGATATTTTTCCAAGTTCTATAGCGCCTGATGAAAGCACTAACTATAGGTCGAAGTGGTACTCCGTCTTTATGGATCTTGGGCAAACTATAGAGCTTTGGGCATCGACTTGACTTTTCTCTGGGGAACAGTTTTTTCTGTAGTTCTTCTTCTATGGGTGAATCTTTAATTTTGGATTTCGTTGTTTTTTCTAGGTAAGTGGTCGGTTCTCTGGGCGATGGTTTGTAACTTGAATCATTGTCGAGAAGTTGCTTCATTTTTTTGGTAGTCTATAGTGTTCATTACGACGGTGGAGTGTCCTTTATCGGCAAGTAGTATGGTGATGTTTTCGTTTTTGAGAGTCTTGAGGGCTTTCATTTCCTGTCTACTGACGTTTGGTTGAGGTGGTTTCGCAGATCTGATAACTTGGGCGACGTCTGGCCTTATCAGCTCTGCGGTTTGTTTAACGAAATTTGCGAGGCTCGTTTCGACATTGGAAATGATTTCCTCGATCGGAATTTTCTTCGGAGCTATAGCAAAGTTGAGACCTTTACTAAGAACAGTAATTTCTGTGGTGGATAGTGGATAGTTCGAGCTGTTGTGGACACATATTGATAATACTGACCATGAAATAATTGATGAAATCTGCTTGAAATTGATTGAAGCTATGTGTAAGTGCAAAAACCAGGAAATGTCTCTTGATGATTTTAGATTTAGTCAATATAAAATTTTGACAGGCAAGAACACTTTTATGTTGGAAAACCAACAGTTGGAGCCACAACGCAATACTCTTACAGATCGTATTTCCAATTACAGACCTGACTCGTTAATAAGAAAAATGCAACCGAATGGGGTTGAAACCAAGTCAGCATTAATGATACGGCAAAGCTAATGCCTTAAATGACGGAAGCTCCGGTTATTCCCGAATGATTATTAACAATTGTTTCTTGCAAGTGCAAAACCAGTTACGAATGCAATAGGTGTAGGTGTCGCAAGCATGGCCTGCGATGCACACATTTATGTATCAATTGTCACGATTCATGTGCAAAGATCGACATTATTGCGCAAGATATAAGTGATTTTGAAAAAGATAAGACTGAAAATAATGAAGCTACTCGCATTGACTCAGGCAGAGAATTATCCAAAGAAGGTTTTTGTGATGAATCTTTTCAAGAATATCAGGAAAAAACTGATGATAATACATAAAATGATTTCACCGTATTCTGTCCTGCAACTGTGTCAAAAAGAGGTATATTAATGTAATAAATGTAATTTTGTATTTAATTTAACACACATCAATAAAATTTTGTATAATTTTTACAAATATATATATATATTTTTTTTAACAAAAAACTCTGGTTTTTCTTATTTTACCTGAAGCTAGGCAACATATGTTAGACGTTAATAAAATTTATGGGTGTTAATAAAACTTTTCCTGAAATAAGTTATACACAGTTTCTTTTGTATTTTTTTTTGTACAAATGAGCAATTGAAAAACGTACCTTTTCCAATTTTAGAATTTTTGAGCATGTTCTTCTATTGTCACTACTATTTTTTTAATTTAAATTGAAAGTTGATGTAGAAACGAAAAAAATGAGCACCCACTGAACTTATTTCGAGAATTTTCCAAAGGAGAATTTTCGTTTGAAAAAAAGTCATATATGGAAAAATATTAAATATTTTAATTTGAACAATTTTCATCACAGTTTGTGACTATAACAGCTATCTTCTACGAAACTTGCATTAAAATCGAATAATTTCTGCCGAAATTAAAAATAAAAATCGAAAAATGCAGTTTTTTGTGTTTCTGGTGCTCATTTTGAGGTTGTGTGAAAAAGTCATAAATACAATTGTTATAGATCTTTTTGAGATCTACAACTTTTACATTTAACAATTTTTTCTAGGACCTCACATTTGGCCGAAAATCGCAATAATTCTGCAATAATTCTGTTTTCCACCTTCTTTCGACCCCCCAAATCATTCCTCCCACTTTTCAGCTGTTGCAATTTATTTTACTCTTGTTTGTAATAACCCCCTCTACAACTTTCACCCACTAAACTTTAGATAACATTTTTTTTAAAAAGGTTATTCGCCTGGTATAATGAGGTTTGGTCCGAGTAATAATCAAAATTTTTGTTTTACCCAAATGCAAAAAATTATTCTATTTTGAAAGTCCACCTCTTGTAGGCCTTGGAGTCATTCATCATGAAAATGATGTAAATGATATTATTTTCCTTAATAGAAAACAAAGTCCACTTAAGTTACTGGGTACTCACACGGGGATTTTATATTATATTAAAGCGGCTAGAGTACTGTATTTGTTATCTTCAATTATCATTGATTGATTGATTCTATCCTTTCTTGTTTTTGAGATTAGCAGAATATTTCCTTTGGCAATGAAACTAAACTGATTTTCACAAATTTCGCTCCTTGGATGACGATTATAATTGGGGTATCTTGTTTTGTATATACGACTTACCACTAAGGATTTTTAAAACATTTTCCAGGAATGAAAACAATATTAATAGTTTAATTAAGGAAAATCAAACATTCTCAGTAAGTTGACAAAATTTAAGTTTTTATTTTCTAGGGTTTCTTCTGTTATAAAAACTTCATAGTAATGATGAATTAGATAGTAGAAGGAAACTACCACAGACAGATGCATATAATCGTTAGAAAGGTAACGAAATTTCACATTAGATGGAATGCGAAATTAAATTTCACATTGTTCTTTGATAACAATATTTTATGAACAATAAAAAAATCACAAAAAGGGCACAAATCATTTTGATTTCTTCATGTATTTAGAGAAAGTTAGAAATAGATACATATACCTTGACAACGAACGAAAGTAATTCAAATGACTTATCAGATAAAATGGAAAAAACGGGGGTATTCCATTTGAAAGAATCAGTTAATCCATGGTAAATCTTTTCAAAATTGACTGACTGATATACGAAAAATTGTATGATCTTTAAACGTTAACATACACAAAAATAGCAAAATTGAACATTTTTAGGCCCTTACACTCTAATTTGACGTTCTCTAAGCGAACTCTTAAAAAAGCAATAAGGTGTTGCGTCAGTTGTTTAAACATGGCAACTTCATTTTGTGGGCGTTACAAAAAATTTAGTTCGGATAAATTTGTTTAGTCCAATTTAGTTCCATTATAAGTTAGTGCTATATCGACTTCAATCAAAGGAAAGCTAATTTTTGTATATGATGAAAGCATCTCTTAATTCAACAGACTGAGTTATCGTTTTTCAAAATGATTTTGAATGCTTATTTTGATTATTTTAATACAAACAGAATAACCAAAGCTCTTCTTAAAAATCTTTCCGAAATTACTTACTATTTTTAATTAAATTTTCATATATTGTTTTTAAGATATTTGTCCCTATGACAATGTATTTTTTTTTGGGGGGGGGGGGGTCATGAACACTATGAACGCCCTTCTGACCACCATTACTGCTCCTGCTATGTACTGGTTTTAAAGGTAGTCTACAGTCCGCATTATGTATATAAAATAGTTTCAATATTCATTACAAAATCTTCAAGAGCTAATGAAAATAAAGTAGAGGCATTATTCGAATTTATTATTGCAAATATTAATATTACTATCACTTTAATTTTCGTATATTCATACTTACCTTGTTTAGTTTATACTTTGATTCTTTTATTACGTTAAAAAACCCTCCGGCTATAAGTCCAACGCAATATCCCCCTATATTCGCAACTGGGGAAGAATATATGACAAAATTCTCATATGATAATGAATTTTCGAATTTGACATTTCTGAAATCAAAATAAAAACATGTTAAATATATGCACTGCCTAAGAAATAAAGCAAAATTTTGATTATAGTTCAATTTCTGATTTGATATTTCATGCTAATTCCAAAAATATAGCATATTTAAAGTTACAATAATTTTAAAATGAGTACCTCTATACATTTCAGGAATTAATATTCGAAAAACCTGTGAAATGTAAATATAACATGTTTTTAACATTCCCCGACTACAAAGTACTACTAAAAGGTAGGACGATCAGAATTTAAAAATTAAGTTCTAAACACCCTTCTGTATGATCGCACCGAATAGCAATGCAGAGCCTGATATATGTTATCACTGAATTTTCTATTTGGCAGGCAGTCTGTGGCAATAAAATCGCCCTCGTCGGAAAATTGAAAAAATTTTCATGAGAATCGATAGTTAACAAGTACACAAACAACATGAGCTCGGTTGACTTAAGCGGAAAATATGTTTAATAAATTACACTTATGCTACACTATAGTATCTATATGCTTGCGATGTCTGCAGTTCCCGGGTTATTGTGTTGGAATAAAAAATTATGAGGAAAAGTCAGTTAAGACAATTCGAAGGTTTCTTGATATATTGGCTTTTTCGGCAATTTCCTGCAAAACTACTTGTTACAAGTTATAGAAAAATATATATATTGAACGTATCTTTGTTCAGGACTTTGATGACTACCTGTCCGCATTATCTAAGGATGAAATAACAATTGCGGTTGGGGATGTGAATATTGACATCAACCCAAACAATGCACTAACTCTGTCTTCGATTATCTATTTAAATATGTTGGCTAAGAATGGATTTGTCCCACAAATAAATATACCAACAAGGGTAGATAACAACTCTTCTACAACAATAGATCAGATATCCACATACATAAATAAACAAACAAAAATAAAGTGCAAGTTAATGCTCTAGTTCTTAATAATAGTTTAACTGATCACTATCCCCTAATTTATAATATTAGATTTCAAAAGAAAAGCGTCAAGAAATTCAAAAACCGAAACTCATCAAAAAGCTGAATGAAAGACTTTTATTGGATAAATAAAAAATGCAAATTGGAATCAGGTATACGCTGCACAAGAACCTCAATCCGCCGTAAATATATTTTACGAGCAGTTTACTGCCATTATTAGCCAATCAACAACAGAAATAAAAATAACTGCAAGGGAACAAAAATTAAAACCATGGATGACATGTGGATACTAAACGGCCATTAGAAAGCGAGATAGCTTTAAAACAGAAACTCTTAAAAAATAAA